>LBNU01003757.1:29633-46287 GCA_014162995.1 Artemisia annua | reverse complement strand
AACCAAGGAAAGCATGTATGACTTTAAAAAATAGAAATATCCAAATAATACATTCATAAAGAATGTGTCACACCATTCATAAGTATAGTCTGAGAGCATTGTTTCGCACTAAAAGGCAAAGTGCAAGTGATTGGGACTCCCCAACCACAAAGAGTTAAAAAAAACTTGTCCAAACAGATTATTTCAAATATCAAATGAAAAAAGTTTATGATTTGGAGCTGCAACAGACATAGAGACTTCAACACAAGCGGATTCATGGTTCCTTTTCCACCTTGATCTCGAGAGCTGCTCGCTTGTTCTTACCATCGGATTTGTCTGCATTTGTCGGGGTGGTGTTGTCATCCGTCTGCGATTCCAACTCCTTGACAATATCAAACATATGGTTAGTTTACCAGAATTTTAGTAGCATATGTAACAATGGTTACATTTGATGAGGAACAAAACTTACAAATGGTGAGACAGCTGGTACACAGCCACTTGTAGCTTCGTTGTCCTCCTGCTGAAACAAAGAAATCTCAGCGTGTGAAAAGTATTGTATAATAAACAAAAGAAAGGTAAGTAGGTGCATAAAATATATTGTTACCTTGACTGGTGTTTTCGGCTGCGTGTAGTGATTCAATAATTGCCGGATCCGCAGACATACGCAACACATTAAACACAGGCAACAACTTTGTAGCATTGAATTTATCCATGAACACCTTAAAGGCAAACTTAGTACCAACAATTTTTGTAATCTCAGGCGGCACAAATTCGCTATCAGTCTGTTACACATGTAATAATACTAATGTATTATTGTCTGTATGATTATATAAATTTTAGAACAAAGTGACAAAACATTCTCCAATCGAGTTTGAATGTACCTTCCCGTATTTGTCACACAACTGGTAAGCGGATCTATCAGCAATCGCTTGCACCTCATCGTTAAAGAGGGACAAAGAGCATGTCCCCGTTGCATCTTGAACACGTACCTGAAGACGGAACCTAAATAGAACAATATATTAGGTGATTCATTTCAGTTCTTTTTTCATCTAAATTGAATTAAAAATACATTATTATAAGCGACACTCACACTGATTTGAGGCTCTGTACAACAACCAAGCATTTTGTGCAATACCATTCAGTTGGCCCTCCAACCTGTTTTCCCGGGGTTTCTGATTCCACATCTACTATATCACTTGCCTTTACAACTTTCTTTTTGCATTTGCCACAACCCAGATACCACCAGCCTTCTTCTTCATTAATTGCACAGACAGTGCCCACAATGACAGAAGGATTACCCTAATGATAAAAAGAAAATAATGTAATTTGGAAAAAAAAATATACGTTATAGTAACACATATAGGTAATGGGTGATTGCTTACCTGTGGTACATCCAAAAGCTCGACAATGTGTCTCATTGTAGCAGAAGTGGTAAAATCTTCTTTTGTCGAGTTTCTAGAGGCGGTGGAGATGCGATTGGCTGTATTTTCAGACATTTCATCTACCTTTGTAGCAAGCATCCTATATATGAATTGTACTATTAGAATCTGTGGCACACATTGTATTTGGAAAAGTACATATACCACAAAGTGAAAGAATGTAAAATAGATAATATGCGCGTATTTTGTACATACCCTTGTCTAAACTCCTCAACATCTTTGAATTCAGATGCTGTGATCTCATCTTTTCCGTTAAACAGGAATAACCTTGTGGCATTGTAGCCATTTTGCACTCCCATTTTGGCTACAGAAAATCAAATCATTATAGGTTAGGCATAAAGTTACTAAATTATTTAGATTGCATTATTTAGATTGCATTATATTTAAAACTGGTGCTGCTAATATAGAGATTCCTTCAATTCAGGTATGATCCTTATTATTACATTAATGCTATGTTGATCATTGCTAATGAATGACGCGTATTGAATTTTGAATATTGTAGAAGAAACTAAAGCGAAAGGCATCAGTATATTACAGTATGAGAAGAGGATAAACAGGGTCATGTTTCATTCGTTTAATATGCTTAGGCATAAACTAACTAAATTATTTAAATTGTATTATATTATAGGATGAAAACTTACAGTCCCACATTTTCATCATGGCAAGATTAAGGACAGCAATAATGTTTGAATGGTCATCACATTTCTGTAGAAAGTCTGAGAACTGTTGCGCAAACGCTCCCCAAAGAGTGCATCTCATTTCAATGTTCCTGCAACAATAAGTATAGTGGTCAATATGTCAATATTTTGCTATGAAAATGTACACAGCAAACTATCATGTCATATAAAATAGATAGAATTACTCTGCATCAATCAGGGTGATGGGTTTCTTTTTCCCAGCTTTGCCATTTTTGTCATAGCAATCTAAATCATCGCAAGCAATCACCCGGCCTATGACATCTGATAGAGGAAAAAGGAAATGACATTATTTTTATGAGGTTCAATTTGTAAGGCTGGTATGGTATTAGTATTTAGTATAACGCACAAATGTACTTACCAAACTGGCCGTCCTCTTCAACTTGTAGATTTGTTATAGTTTTAAACGGTCTAAAGTCAAAACAATGCATCGAGCCAGTAAAATCATTACATTTTTCAACAATTGTATTGGCTAAGAAGCTTAGCCGGAGGCCGTTTTTAACCATCCTGTACCTCGGCTGAATCTCACCCAGCACGTAACGACTTATTGTAACTGCCTTACCCTCCTCGATTTGATGTTTGAAAGTATCAACTTGTTTCATCCTGATCTGGCCTTGAATCCTTTTATTCTGTTTAAAACAAAAATTAGTAACTGAACTATTCACCAATTAAAAATTATAAGCATTTAAACGTATGTATGAACCAAAACTAAATTACTTGCCTGCTCATCGGCTAAAATAAGCTCCATATTGATGACGTGGGGTTTGCCATATACAGGCTGCATCCAAGCGCGAAGAACTCTTACGCGCAATTTCACATTGTCCTTAACAGCTGAAAGATCCTTAATGTAGCCATTCACGAATTGAGCCATTGTTTTTTATGATAGGTGAGATAAAATGTAAGAAGAAGGATGTGACCATTTAGGTAAAACTTCTTAAAGTTTATATAGACCATGTTGAAAAAAACAGGGTTGTGAATTTTTTAGAAGGTTGTTAATAGAATGATTCAAACATTCATTCCAAAACGCTGTATTCCTAAAATTACTTCCCTAATTCTAAAATTAGGGCAAATCAATTTTTAAAAGGTTTTCAATATTGCTGTTTCATATTGTTTTATTATTGATGGCAAATCTCGCAAAATCAGGACGAAAAACGGTGCAAGAAGGGTGATAAACATCAACACGCATTTCCTTAATTAAGTTTCCCCCAAATTTTGATTTAATCGAAAACATTATATTCATAAAAAATCACTAAAATAGCATAATCAATAACACAACTGAATCAAATGAAAAGGAGTGAAGAAAATCAAAACCATTAAAAAAACTTACAATCGAGAAAAAAAATAGGTTTGCGAGATTGCTTGATTGTTTGACTATTTTGATTGAAGAGGATTGATTTGGTTGTTTTGAATGGATTGGGATTGATTTGAAACAGCAATTATGTTTTGAAACAGGTAATTGATTTGGAGATTCGGTTACAAAAACCATTAAAAGTTGCGCGTGTGCAAGTAGTTGATTAAAGTTACCATATTGGGAGTTGTTGAAACTTGGAGTTCCGGTTTAATAAGTTACCATATAGGGATTGTTATGACTTTGACTAAAATTATGTGTTTGTTAAAAATGCTTGTGCTTAGAGGTGTTGTACGCATTTATGATTTATTGAGGTGCATTAATTATTTTTCGACCAATCACAGAAGGGACACATCATCGCATTAATTATTTTTCGTGCTTAAAGTGCTTGTAAATTATTCTGTTTTATTATATAAAATAGATGAACTTTAAAAAAAATTCTATATTAGGTAATTGACTCTCGAAAATATCAAGTTAGGTAACCAAACTTTGTGAAACCGTCAAAGTTAAGTAATATTACCGGCAACGTTTTTTGGGCCCACATGTGACCTCATTATTCATTACTCCCTCCGTCCCTAAATAAATGTCCACTATTGACTTTTTAAGTCTTTCCCTTTTAACTTTGACCTTAAATTATTTCATTTGTGTTATGTAATACTTAATAAAAAATATACCAATGAAAAATACATTTAAAACCAAATTCATTCATATATTTCGCATCAATTATTACATAACACAAATGAAATAATTTAAGGCCAAAGTTAAAAAGAGAAGACTTAAAAAGTCAATAGTGGACATTTATTTAGGGACGGAGGGAGTATTATTTAGCCTAGAGTAGATATGGTCCACTAACACACAAAACCCACTTTAATAATCATACACAAAATCTAAAGGCCTTTTTCCCTAAATGCCCCAAAGGTACCAACCCCATTCACCCAAAAAAAAATTTTTTTTTCCCCATTCACCCCGGGGGCGACTAGATCCCAAAAAAACTTGGGCAACTCTCACCATAGTTGGACAAGTGTCCCTATGATGTGGCCTACCATGTACTTTCATAGCACTAGTTACCCAGTTTATTTCTTGAGCGACTGGGCCCACATTTCTTGGGCGACTCGGCTTTTTTTACTTTTAATTAATTACATTTTTGGTCCTTGTAGTTTGCTTGTTATTTCATATTTGATCCCTGTGGTTATTATTATTATCATTAATTTACACAAACACAAAACAAACACAAATCTCATCTTTTATTATGTGTGACATATTTGTTTAATGAACACAAGTACTACAAATCTCATCTTTTATTATGTGTGACATATTTGTTTAATGAACACAAGTACTACATATACACAAAACAAATCTAATGACCAGTTTTGTTATATCTCAACTCATCGGTCATAATCATGGCTATTTAAATATGTGTGACATATTTGTTTTGTTATATCTCCACTCATATCAGTAATCTCCCGAGTAATACCATTCTCATTTTTGTAATCAATCATACTTTTCAATATCACAAGCTCATCCTCCTCACTAAACAGCCTCTGAAACAACGGCTTCTTGGAATCCTCCTCATCAGTTTTCTTCGCTTTTTTCGCCTCTTTTTCGGGCTCCTCGAAATTCTTACGTTTCTTATCCGGGACATCTTTTTTCGCTGTTTTCGTATCTGGGTTTGATTGATTATCGTTTTTCATGGGTTTTGAAGAAATGGGTTTTATAATGACAGTTGGAACATTGGCTTGTGAATCATCATCGGAATCATCGGAGCCTGAATCATCGGATTGGGTTTTTTTAGGATGTTTGGAGCTTATGTGGTGACTGTTTGGTAGGGATAGTGATGATGGTTTTCGGAGGTGATGTGGTGACAGTTTGGTGGAGGTGAGGTGGTGAGATCTGGACAGATCCGACGGTTGGTGTGTCGCCGGAGGTGGTGTGGAAGTGGTAGCAGTTTCGTGGGTTGCTTGTGTCGCCGGATCTGGTGGTGGGTTCGGTGGTGGGGGAGGTGGTGTGGCCGGATCTGGTATTTGTATTTGGGTTTTATGAAAAAAGATGAAAAAAGAAGATGATAATAGTGTGGTGTGGTTAATTTATGAAAGAAGATGAAAAAAGAAATGTTATTGTATTTTAGGAAGATGAATTTTTATTTATAAAAGAGAAAGAAAAAGTGTGACAAAAAATAAAATCTCAAGCAAAAAACAAGGACCAAAAATGTAGTTAACAACTTTTTGCATAAAAAAATTAAAAAATAAGTCGCCTAAGATTGTAGGTCCCAGTCGCCTCAGAAATATGGTAGCTTTAGTGGTACTTTGAAAGTATATGGTGGGCCAGATCATAGGGACACTTGTCCAACTATGGTGGGAGTTGCCCAAGTTTTTTTGGGATCTAGTCGCCCTCGGGGTTAATGGGGAAAAAGTTTTTTGGGGTGAATGGGGTTGGTACCTTTGTACCTTTGGGGCATTTAGGGAAAATGGCATTCAAAAGAACTGTTTTCCCAATTCAAGTTTCAGTCCGAGGGGGTGTGAAACATTGGTCAAAAACAAGGAAACTTTACGCACACTGATACAAATCTTTTTGGCGAACACATCTTATAAAACCACCATACTTTCCAACAAGGATCTACCTTATTAATCTTATCATTAGCTTAGCTCACATTTCCAACAAACTCACTTGCACCCGTCAATAACACACAAAACCCATTTCGGGTCCGGATCCGGGCCGAAGCTTTGACCCGTTTTTCCCATGTGGGTCCACCCCAAGAACTCGTTTTCAAAGATATCTGATGCCAAGGATGACGTCATGGAAGGCCTTGATGACGTCATCACCATGGATGAAGGTGATGAAGAAGATGATGATGATGATGTTGGTGATTTGAAAAAGAAAACCAAGATTAATATCACTTATATGATTTGATGATGATTGCAGCTTCATATCATTTAACAGATTTGTGGGTTTTTTTTTTTTTTTTTTGGTTTTTGATTAAGAATCAAAAAATATGAAGGTTTCCTGATTTTTAGTTTTTTTGGGTATTTTTTTGGTTTTGCAGAAAAATGGAGAAAGAAAAAGGATGATTGGTGAGATAGATATGTTGGGTGTGTTTGGAGAGAGAGATTTTTTTGGTAAAGTGTTGTTAACCGGCTACAACCGGTTACCAATTGCGACATCTGGCAAAATTACCTAACATTGAACAAAGTATAAAGTTTTATTACCTAACTTAGTATTTTCGAGAGTCAGTTACTTAACATAAGAAATTTTTCAAAGTTCATTATCTATATGTAAATAACCCCTAGATTAAATAAGAAAGAAAATACTATTTCCTTGGGGGTAGCATAGGAACCAATCACATAGTCCATTGAGATAGCATACGGATCACTATCCGCACTCACCCACTCCAAACAATCTCCACCGTCCATTAATCCTTCATAAATCCAACGCCCTATATCTCTTCCCCCCAAATATCAAATAATTTCAAACCCCTATAAATACACTCTCATTTCACCCCCAAAATATTCACACACAAACAATTTCACAGAGTCTAATCAACAAATCATAATTCAAAGAAATGGCGAGAACGAAGCAAACAGCGCGTAAATCAACAGGGGGAAAGGCACCAAGGAAACAGCTCGCAACAAAAGCCGCTCGCAAATCAGCACCAGCCACCGGAGGAGTCAAGAAGTCGCACAGATTCAGGCCTGGAACCGTTGCCTTACGAGAGATTCGCAAGTACCAGAAGAGCACCGAGCTTTTGATCAGGAAGTTGCCGTTCCAGAGGCTGGTCAGAGAGATTGCTCAGGATTTTAAGACGGATTTGAGGTTTCAGAGTTCGGCTGTTGCTGCCCTTCAGGAGGCGAGTGAGGCGTATTTGGTGGGGTTATTTGAGGATACTAATTTGTGTGCCATTCATGCCAAGAGGGTTACTATTATGCCCAAAGATATGCAGTTGGCTAGGAGGATTAGGGGCGAAAGGGCTTAGGGATTATTAGATTTGTAATTGGTTATTAGGGCTTGTAAGTTGGAATATCAAGTTCAAATGTTATGGTAGTTAACGTGACACTTTTCGTTGGCTAGGAGGATTAGGGGCGAAAGGGCTTAAACGACCCCTTAAAATCGTGACACTTTTCGTCTCATCAGTGTGTCTCTCATGATCAATAGATCATAACATTTGCAACACAATAGCATGATAATCCTACCGACCACCAATATGGCGGCATACATTATATTGTAACTATTGGGATCAAGCAAACCACCAGTTTGAAGTAAGATATGTTAACCACAAAGATGAAAACTTTAGTCAAGTCAATTTGGCCTCCTCCACCCTTTGCCTCGTTTCTTGTGTGGTGGTAGAGGGTGGTGGTGGCGGAGGGTGGTTGTGCAGGTTGTGTGGTGGTAGAGGGTGGCGGTGGTGCAAATTAAAAATAAAATAAAAGTAGGAAGAAAAAGAGGGTAAATTAGTTATTTCACATGGCCTTTGACTTTAACTAACGGGATTTTGTAACGCTCATTAACCAAAATCGTGAAGTTGCATGAACAGTGCAACCTCAGGGGAATTCTTCGCAAAAAGTCCAAACATTAGGTACACAGCTAGCATAATTTTTTTTCGGAGACATTTCTCGCAAAAATGACAAACGTTAGAGACATAATTTGCAGTTTATTCTCAAACTTAATTATCCTAATAATATAATTAGGAGTCATATAATACCATATATATATTTTCTATAAACTGATAACTCCTGAAGTCGTGACCAACACACGACTTTTGTAAGAATGAAAAGTTCTAGCTGAGACACTACTACAAAGACGATGAATGATCTTCTTGTTAGCTTATGGCTTATCTAAGCACATAAACCCATTTATTGTTCAACAGTAAAGAATGGAACCTGTTAATTCAAATTTATTGCATTATTTTACCCAGTATTAAATTCATCAAAAAAAGTTAATGTTGATTGTGGCATTGGTGTTGATGGCGGTGACTTAGTTGATGGTGGTGGTAGTTAAGGTAGTGTGGGCGTGTGAGATGATATTGTTAACTTTTAAAATAAGTATATCGTTTGTTTTTAAGTTTGTACAAGTTGTACATAAATAATTAACAAAAGCGAAAAAATAACCATTTTGCTCTCATGTGCAAGGCACATGGGATATAACGTATATTGACTGATGGATTATAGTCAAATGAATCTTGGGTGATAAAAAATTATGGAAAATGATAAATAAAATAAAATAAAAATTAGTTACTTAGCATGTTGATTTGATAGAGGGTGTATTTTACTCTTAAAACAAAGAAAAAAAAAGTTTGTAAGTAAAATTCCTTTAAGAAAGCCATAAGAAATGTAAGATATAAAGTGTTGACTATTTGAGTTGTTACAGGGTTTGGGGGATTTGAGGTTGCTTATTTGTTATCTTTACGTTTTGCGCAACAGAAAAAGGGGGGCAGATAAGCAGTTTAAATTTAGGAGATGATTTTGTTAGCAGGCATTTGGAGTTGCAGATATGTGAGACACGTTATGCAGCTGTCGGCCGATTCACACGACCAAATGCGTAAGTATGACATTGCCTTATTATTTGTTTTTTTTTTTCATTAGCTATATACAGTTTCCCTATGTTATTAGTACCCGCCCATTTCTTAAACCATATGGTTCTGTATTAGTTACAATAAATGCCTATTTATCTTACTAATATGCGTGATGTTAATATATTATCCATGTTGCATTTACAAAGATGCACATATGTATCAATCTCATTACATGGAATAAGTTTGTGTTGCTATGTACTGTTATTGTCAAATATTGCCTTATTAGTCATTATATATATAACTCAAATCTTACTACTCATCCTTGGTTGCAATGATGACATTTTGCTGCATACACTTTACTCATTCCTTAAAATTTCAGGCTAATGGCAACCAGTAGTAGAGACGACCCACTTTCCAAGAATACCGGGAAATCAATAGTTATGCAACCATAGGTCGTGAGCATAGCAGAGTTGAAACCCACATTTTTTTGTGAACAAGTTTGCTACACTGGATGAAATGGTGATCATTTGGTAGTTTTACCAAAGCTGTTCTTCTCACACGAACAACTATATGTCGCTTTGTCAAGAGTCAAGAGCAAGCGAGTATTGAAGGTTCTATGTTTAGAGAGGGACGGAAACTATTGCAACTCAACTGCAAATGTAGTTTACAGAGAAGTCTTATGTCGGATTTGAATAGGCAACATTGTTTTGTATACACAACATATTATTTTGGATAAACCTGACTATTTGGTTTTTGTAATTTCTTTTGTCTCATTGTATGTTTTTATTATGTTTGTGATTTTCAATATTTGTTTACGTCCACTTATTATTATTTATATTATTATGAAACGAACCCGCCCATCGGGCGGGTTATGAAGCTAGTGTAAGATATAAAGTGTTGACTAGTCTACATTTGATTATTTTAATTGGAGACTTTAAGGAGCTATCTGATAACCACTTCATGGGCCATTTAGAACCATCCTTTGAATCGGTACTTTGGTAGAAATAGATGATTGTTTGATAAATTTTCTTATGCGTCTAGATGGTTTCAATTGGCTTTGAATGGCATAGCATCTAAGGACCTACTAATTCATTCAGCAATAAATGTTGTCTTGCACACCCTATTTTAACTTTCACAATATACATTATGTCATATACTATTACAAATAATTTAAACGAAAGAACCATATGATTACAAATACAGCTTCACATGTCTGTAAATTAACAAAAGAACCACTTGGTTGGTATCTTTTTTTTTTTTCTTTTCATCCGTTCTTTTATTTGATTAGATTGAAATGGCAAGGTGTGTTAATATTTGCAATCGTAATATCATGCATGACATGTGAGCGATTTTAACATGTTGATAAGTAAATAATACTAACACAAATATTGCCGGAAAAAAAAATAATAAATAAATAAATATTAATCATATGTGCAAAACTGTCTTATGATAATTCTACATCTGTTATATTACTTTGAATTAGTTTTGTGCACACAAATATATACACATACTTACTATATTTAATTTATATTTATTGACAAGAGTAACTAAAGTTTTGTAATAAATATCCATACATAGAAAGACTTCTTAAACTAATAAGTAGAGTCATTAGTCAAACTACACGTTTATTTTAGAAGCCAGGTCTTAATTTCTTCTCTCAAAAATGACTATGTCTTCATGTTAGTGTTCATATAAGACATCTAATCAGTACCCAAAATCACAATATTCACAAAAACACACATAAAGCAACCATGCATATTCAACTACTGCTAGCAATATTAGCCATAGCAACTTTTGGGGCAGCAAGTGCTCAAGAGGGACAAGCTTGTTTAAGTTCATGTGGCAATGTGGCTATTACGTTCCCATTTGGTTCAGGTGAGGGATGCTACCACAGTCCCGATTTCCTTGTAACGTGTAACCAATCATCTGGTGAACCTTTCTTTAGAGAAAGTAATATTGTTATTTCAAATATGTCGACAAGCAAGAGTGAGATGGAGGTTATGGCACCTGTAGCGCGTGATTGCTACAATAGTTCTGGTCGAGTTAGACGAAATAGGATATCTTTGACATTGAGTGATTTCCGGATATCAGCCAAGAACAAATTTGTAGCTATCGGGTGCGACACACAGGCGTATTTTAGTGCAAGGAGAGGGATTAATGGCTCATCTTATGATACCGGATGCATTTCTAGATGTGGTAGAGATAGCCTTATTACAAATGGATCATGCTCGGGAATCGGGTGTTGTGAAGTAGCAGTGCCACAAGAAATGAGATATTTTACAATACGCCTAAGTAGCTATAATAACCATACTGATATAACAGAACTTAACCCTTGTAGTTATGGATTTTTCGTTGAAGAGGGGAAGTTTAACTTCTCTACAACTAATCTCCGCGATTTTGAAAGTATAAGAAAGATGCCTATGTTACTTGATTGGGCAATTGGAAATTCGACTTGTGACATAGCAAGGGAGGACGCGGATAGTTTCTTGTGCAAAGGAAACAGTGAATGTGATCCAGATTATAGCGGTCCTGGATATCGATGTCGTTGTCAGGAAGGCTATGAAGGCAATCCTTATGTCGCAAATAACTGCACAAGTAAGTGTTGATTGATTTCATAGTTTAATTGGTGCTTTTGTTATTTAAAGATATAAATGATTGACAATATGTTATTATATAGATATTAATGAATGTGAACGAGGAACTCATGATTGCGAAGATGAATGTGTTGATACACAAGGAAGCTATGAGTGTTCTTGTCAAAAAGGTTACTCTGGAGATGGTAGGAAACAGGGAACAGGTTGCACTCCAGATCAATCAAAGCTTATAAAGATTGTTGTAGGTAAGTAACGTTGATATGTTCAGCTATACACTATGAGAAACAGAATAATCGTGCCTACGTGCTATATATATTTAAGTTAATCTTTTTTTTGTTGCTGCAGGTACCTCAGCTGGTGCTATACTTCTGCTTATATCGGTAATCTGGTTGTATTTGGGACTCAAGAAGCGAAAACTTATTTTGCTTAGAGAAAAATTCTTTAAGCAAAATGGTGGATTAATGTTGCAGCAACAAATTTCTGGAGATGGAGGTTCTCATGATCGAGCGAAAGTGTTCACCATAGAGGAGCTTAAGCGGGCGACCAATAACTACGATGAGAGCAGGATTATCGGCAAGGGTGGCTATGGCACAGTTTATAAAGGAGTCCTATCTGATAACAGAATAGTTGCCATAAAGAAGGCCAAATTAGCAGATCAAAACCAATCTCAGATAGAGCAATTTATCAATGAAGTTGTTATCCTTTCTCAAATTAATCATAGGAATGTGGTGAAGGTGATCGGATGTTGTTTGGAAACAGAAGTTCCGTTATTGGTATATGAATTCATTCCAAATGGTACACTCTCTGATCACATTCACGCCAAAGGCAATTCATCAAGTTTTACTTGGGACATTCGACTTAGAATAGCAACGGAAACGGCTGAAGCACTTGCGTACTTGCACTCTGCAGCATCTGTCCCAATCATCCATCGAGACGTCAAGCCAATGAATATACTTTTGGATAATAACTTTGTAGCAAAAGTGGCTGATTTTGGAGCATCTAGGCTAGTTCCTATGGATCAGATTGAATTAGCTACTATAGTGCAAGGAACACTAGGCTACTTAGATCCTGAGTATCTACAGACGAATCAGTTAACAGATAAGAGTGATGTTTATAGTTTTGGGGTGGTACTAGTAGAGCTTTTAACCGGAAAAAAGGCTCTTAGCTTTGATAGGCCGGAAGAAGAGAGGAACTTAGCCATGTATTTTCTATTTTCTTTGAAACAAGGAAGACTCGTCCATGTTCTTGATGAACGTTTGGTACTAGACGAAGTTCCAAACCAGATCATCCAAGTTTCAAGACTTGCGGAAAGATGCTTACGACTTAGAGGAGAAGAAAGGCCTACCATGAAGGAAGTAGCAATGGAGCTAGCAGGAATACTTGCAACAATGTTACAAAAGCATCCATGGGTGCAAAGTACTAGAAATGAAGATGAAGCTGAGCATTTGCTCAAAATACCAACCGAAAATGATGAGTGCAACGAGACGACTAACGTAAACTCAAGTACCTTTGATAGCATGAACAAGCATCCTATATTATCCATTGCTAGTGGCAGATAAATGTAGGTTAATTCATTCATTGATGGCCTTCGGGCTTTATTATTATTCGATAGGCCTAGGCCATTTATCTTTGTATTTACGATAATCAGTACAAACGATCTATTTATTTTATTTATTTATTTATTTATTTTTAATTATTGTTATTAAAAATGTTGCTTTTATTCTATAACTAATCCTTAGAAGAAGGATTTATAACCTTTTTAACTAGAATTTTGATTTTTGCTATTATATAACTAAACCCACAATTTTTCACTTTTTGTTTAAAAATAAGCTCTTAAAAACCTCATAAAAGTAAGTAATGTTGATTGAGTGTTCGGATTTACTTATTTTGTAAAAATAGGATCAGGAGCGGAGCCAGAATTTCAAGTTAGGGGGGGCTAAATTTTTTTTTAGATCATAGTTTTAAAAAATATAGCAAAACATCATAATCTAGAAAATAGATGAAGAACCAAATATCTAATAAAATAAAAAGTAATGCCTTAAACTAAATTGACTTACATCATACCATAAATCTTAATTGGTCTTTTGGAATTGATGAATAATTGACGAAAAGATCCTCTATGTCACGAACTAACCTGGAATTGACGAAAAATAGTTAATATAAAAAAACATAACCTTTTATGTAAATGATAAGTAATAATCTTTTTTAAGAATAACAAGAAACTTTACCTTGCGCTTCTTCATCATTTGGACACGTCTTTGTGATTTGGAGTAAAAGTCATCTATCATTTTCTCCGTACAAAGAGTACCAACAATCTCCCTTTCAATGCTAAGAATCATGCTACTTTTAAGAAAGTCATCACTCATGGTACTACGGAGTCTTGTTTTCACAAGTTTCATCTTTGAAAAAGCTCTTTCAGATGTTGCATTTGAGACAGGAAGAGTTAATATAAGACGAACCAATCTATCAATCAAGGGATACATTTCTGACTTCTCCGTTATTTGCAATCCTCTACACAACTCTGAAAGTGAACTAACATTCTTCAATCTTGGATCATTATCAAGCTTATAATGTTGCAACTCAAGTCTGAACTCAATTCTTTCTTGTTCTGTAAAATCCAAAGGGTAGTACTTTGTCACCAGTTTACATATGTCATCAGCATTGAACGATTTCCTTGGATCCAAAGTAACACTAAGAAGAAGAAGCTCTGAAACAGACTCATTAAATCTATTGTTTAACTCTTGCAACTGACTATTAATAGCAACTATAAACACATCTACCCGATAGTGATGCTCGACAGTCACATCATCTTTCTTATGACGAGACTGAATTACATCTCTATAAGTTGCGTTCATATCAGGAATTGGAATGTTATGTTTCCCACAAAAACAAACAACCTGATCTAGAAGTGACTGCCAACCATTATCCCTTAAGTTTTTGAATTAATGTCTTCGTAGTCGAAACCAAAGTCAATGCATTAACAATATCTTGAGATTTATTTTGCAAAAATTTGCAAAGCGTGTCTGTAATCTCCATTATCTTCTTCATAAGATGCAAAACCAGAACAAAATCAAATGATAATAGATGTGTAAGAGCATATTTAGCATCACCTTTTTGAGGACCAGTAGACCGACCAAGAAAAACTTCATTCAATACCACACGTGTTGGACCAAACAATCGCAACAAACTACAAATGGATTTGAAGTGTGAACTCCATCTAGTATCTCCGGCCTTTTGTATGTTTTGCAATTGATTAGAGCCTCTTCCACCTTCAAGTTCTCCTATTTCAGCTAGATGTGAAATTTCAGCAAGTTGAGCATCTTGTAATTGATCATTACGCTTAGTAGAAGAACCTATTACATTAACAATGAAGTTCAAATGCTTAAAAAATGTATGCACCTCGGAAACATCTTTAGATGCTGCAACAAGAGCTAGTTGCAACTGGTGAGCAAAGCAATGTACGTAGTAAGCAAAAGGACATTCATTCAAAATCAATGCTTTTAGCCCATTCCATTCTCCACGCATATTACTAGCTCCGTCATATCCTTGACCTCGAATATCTTGAACATCAAGCTTAAGGTTAGATAAAGAAGATAATATCTCATTCTTTAGAGTCAATGCGGTCGTATCTTTAACATGAACTAAGTCTAAAAACCTTTCTTTGATATATCCATTTCGGTCTACAAATCTCACAACAATGGCCATTTGCTCTTTCTTGGATTCATCTTGAGATTCATCAACTATCAAACAAAACTTTGCCATCCCAATCTCATCTCGAATGGTTTCTTGTACCTTCATAGCAAACATTTGCAATAGTTCTTTTTGAATATCAGGTGAAGTATACTTGGCGTTTTGAGGGGCCGTTTCCAAAACTCTAGCCACATCCTTGTTATATGAAGCAATAAGTTTTACCAATTCAAGATAATTTCCTCGATTTATTGAAGTGGGTCGTTCATCACCGCCCCTTAAAGGACATGTTTGTAATGTAAGCCACGTAGTAGAGTCAATAGTTACTTTAAGTCGTAGCCTGTTATCCATTATTTCTTGTTCCGTTTGCTTATCTATCACATTCTCTATGTGACTTACTTTGTTTTTCAAATCTTCATAGCATCTAACTGAAAAATTATGAGCCGAGGCAGGAGTCTTACCTTCATGAGTGACGAAAGGACATTGTTCTCCACTATTAACCTTTCTCCAACTATTAAAACCTTTTAGAGTAAATGTGTCGGATCATGAGGATTCATTAATGAAAACTAAACAATAAAAAGCATCAATACCTTATTAGATGAAACCACAAATTGGTTTTCGGTGAGATCGAATGGTTAAGTTGGTTATGAGCAGAGAATTGGCAAAACTCACGTTCAACTGGTATATGCGTACTATTGTGGGACTTATGGGAGGCCGAATTATTAGTTTCCTAAAAGAACTAAGTCAATTTAAAAAGTTAAAAAAAATAATAAAAAAATAAAAAAAACCGTAACAAAGCGTTACAAGTATAATTTTATTAAGCTGTTGGTGCTAAATGAAAGAAAAATAATAAGACACATTCTCTATATAGACTATAGCGCTGCACCTATCTATTATTTTTTACTTAGTTTCCCGGAGACTCAGGGTCTGGGCTAATGTTGGCCCATCGAATTGACCCAGGTTTGGGTTGTTTAGTTGATGCTTTTTGTTGTAACTTATTTTTTTGGTGCATAAAAAAGTTACAAAACAACCATTAAATAAAATAGTTTAAAGCACTTATCTATGAAGGACACAACGTTGACAAAAAATAAAGAAACAATTTAAAACATACCCATCTAACAAAGAAGGATCAATTTAAAAAAAAAAAACTCGATCCAAAAATTAACCATTACAATAAAACTCAGTTGTTACGACGTCAGACCGATAATAAACTATCAAGCGATCCATAAACAAGGCAAAAAAAATTAAAAACAAAATTAAAACCCTCTTAAATTATCACCATATTTTCATATTTAAAAAAAAAAAAAAAAAAAAAAGAAAAAAAAAAACGTCACAAAGTCTGGCGGGTAATACCACCCTTGTTTGGTTAGAAGAGAGCCAAAATTTGATGCTACGAGAAAATATTATTT
>LBNU01003757.1:0-29603 GCA_014162995.1 Artemisia annua | reverse complement strand
CGAATTAGAAAAAAAAAAAAAAAAAAAAAAAAAAAAAATGATAAAAAAAAAAAAAAAAAAAAAAAAAAAAAAAAAAAAAAAAAAAAAAAAAAAAAAAAAAAAACGTCACAAAAAGTCTGCGGGTAATACCACCTTGTTTGTTAAAGAGAGCCAAAATTTGATGCTAAAGAAAATATTATTTCCTTGACCAATCACATAGTCCATTGAGAAAGCACACGGATCACTATCCGCACTCTCTCACAATAATCAATCTCCACCGTCCATTTATCCTTGATCGATCCAACGCCCCATATCTCTTCCCCCAAATTTCAAACCCCTATAAATAAACACACCCTCATTTCACTCCCAAACACGTCAACACACAAACAACAATCACAACATTCAAGAAAACCATTTTCAAAAAAGAAAAGAAATGGCGCGAACAAAGCAAACAGCGCGAAAATCAACAGGAGGAAAGGCACCCAGGAAACAGCTCGCAACAAAAGCCGCTCGTAAATCCGCACCAGCAACCGGAGGAGTCAAAAAGCCTCACAGATTCAGGCCTGGAACCGTTGCCTTACGAGAGATTCGCAAGTACCAGAAGAGCACCGAGCTTTTGATCAGGAAGCTGCCGTTCCAGAGGCTGGTCAGAGAGATTGCTCAGGATTTTAAGACGGATTTGAGGTTTCAGAGTTCGGCTGTTGCTGCGCTTCAGGAGGCAAGTGAGGCGTATTTGGTGGGGCTGTTTGAGGATACTAATTTGTGCGCAATTCATGCCAAGAGGGTTACTATTATGCCCAAAGATATGCAGTTGGCTAGGAGGATTAGGGGCGAAAGGGCTTAGTTTTATTTAATTTAGTAATTGCTGGTTCTGTTATGTTTTTAAGTATGGTTATTAGGCTTAGATCTAGTATTTGGTAGTTAAGCTTTTAATGAAATGAAATTAGCTTTTGTCTACAATTGTTTGTTTGATTTTTGTTAAATTTTTCGGCATATTGTTTCATTAAAATACTTGATTTTATGAAATAACATTTGGAATTGGACAAAACAAAAAGCAAAAATAAGCTTATTGCCCTTATGAATCTGTGGTATTGTTTTAACCGAGCTTATATGACATTGCAATCAAAGTACTTTTTCAACTGAACTTGTTTTAGATCAGCAATTGTGGGTCTCGATGTCAAAATGCCTCTAAAAGGTGGTGTTTGGATGAAGGGTGTGACTGTTAGAATGAGTTGATTCTTTATATCATTGTTTAGTTGATGAGAGTGGTTTAAATTTAGAGATTAAATGCACAAACTTTAGTTGTTTCTGTGTATGTAACAATAATTAATCTGACTGCAAACTAAAAGTTAAAGTATGAAACTTGAGAGGGTAATGAAGAAAGAGCCTTGATAGTTGATACATGGACATAATAAATGGACCTAATGCATAAATGACTTGTACAATGCATGATTTAAGACTTGTTAACATGAGAAGACACTAGGAAATGTTGATAAAGGCTGCATCGAAAGGGAAATTGATGTCGATAAGTGGGGACAGTTGTATTGTATATTTGGTCCAATTTGTTGATTGGTTTCATCTCAAGTGTCCCCTGCACATGACTCGAGCAAGTGGGATCGAACAAGAACATTACAACCTGCCCCTTCTCATAGGAAATGATACTGCAAGTGATGTAGAATGGAATGAACATACATAGTGTATAATATGTGCTTTGAGAAAAACTACTACTGTACTAAAATTATATCACTGAATAATTAACAGAGTTAAACGCAGGACCTTTTCAAGGGCCAGTCTACTTTTATCAGGCTCACCAAACTAATGCAAAACTTGAAACTAATTCTAAATAATGGAAAATATTGCCTAAACATATACGTGACCGACATATTTCACTTAATCATTGTATCAACAATAAAAAACAAAGAAATGCTCAATTCAGATCCCTAAATGAAGAACTTTAGGCCTGTTGGTTGCAACAAACTGCCATAGGTATTTGTGATAAACATCTAGAGTGTAAAGATATCTCTTTTGGATGTTCGTGGATCATGCAGTTCCTCACAGGTGGAAAGTTATAGTCTGAGTTGAACTTGTTTGCTGCGCACTTCCATGACGAGCTCCCTAATTCATCAATCTGCTCCATATCAATAAGCCATAAAGTGTGTTATTGATTAGCCAAAGCTTCATTATTATAAACTTTTGCAGAATCAAAGTATACAAATTGAAAGACATTTTTGAGCATTCAAGTTTTCGACCAATAGCTTTCTTCAAGAATGCAGATCATAACTGAATCTATGTAATAAGTCAATATCCAGGATCTCCCACTTTGTAATATACGAATTCCAACATGTTTTCTTTTGGGCATTGACGTTTGTAACTAGATAATAGAGGGTGCAATCAAATTCAGTAAACATAATAACAGGCCAAGCCGGGTTGTATTTTATTAACAATGGGTCAAATGGGTAATAAGTGGGTCAAATAAGATAGAAGTTGTCGAATGTGCAATGTAATGCTTAGAAAACTCATGAATTCATTTTATTTATATAAAAAAGTAGATTATGATTTTAAAGTTAATATAAATATATTTTTTTAATAAATTAAATATGATAATTGACTATAACAAAGTTGAAACCATGGAAACAAGAGTGTTGGCTGGTTAACACTACCAGAACCATTTTGACGTCAACGTATAGTTAAGATGACCTGCTTTGACCAAACCCATAACCCGAACCGCCTAATGGGCGTGTTTGCAATATCTGCTAGATACCTTATTTATAACAAACCTTGCAATCTCTGTTATCATATTAGAAATACAAGGAAGAAACAAGATTTTGTAACTTCAGAAGTTCAATATTGTCCGCAGTTGGTCTCAGAATTCTACGCCAATCCCATTTGGATGAAAGCTGCATGGAGCTTTTGGCCCATTAGATATAGTCGGCCCAGTGGAGGTAGTTAATTGGATTGTTTGGAAAGTGGTAGAAAAAGGCTCAAAAATAACAGCAGCACAACAAATGGTCGATAAGGGACGGTAGCCACATGAGCAGCCGAGTAGGGACCGAACATAAAAGGAATCGAGAAGGTTATGGCCTTGACTTTTATATTAGTCAAGGGAAAGCTTATGAACGGTTCCGAAATTACACGCTATTCCGTCTCATCCTTTCGCGCCTCTCCAAAATTTTTTAACACTATGTATATTTTATACCTTTTATATATAGTTTTAGTCATTTAAAAAAAAATCAGCGTAATGTACATCACTCCCGCTAAAATAAATAATTTTCAAGTTGGCCCTTTCACCAATAACATTCAAGTTCCGTCCCTGCACATGAGACAATGTAATTTCTCATACTAGCCACTGTTGGGAGACTTCGAGATAAAATAAACGTTGGATAACCCATACAGAGGCGTGTTCCCCACCCATACGTCCTTCGAGAAACATGTATCTTCCCCGTTTCGAATTTCCTTTCTAAATAACTTGAGGTCAATGCCAGGATCACAAACTTCAGCCCTCAATTTTGCCAATTTACATTACGGTCCCCATGAACTTTTAATTTATAGAGCATAGATTGAAATGCCTAATTGGTATGCTATAATGCTAAATGTATGCTTAATCTTGTGTGTCAGCATCTTGTCGGTGATAATAGAGAGACCACCTTTTTCACAAAATAATAAACAATTTGCACATCCACCATAAACACCATCTTTGACACTTCTTATACACTAACTGAAAAGTGTAATACATCCATTTTAAATTTTTAATTATTGCGTTTACTTTCATAATTCACAAAGTTTTAAGAAATTTCACTAACCACACTTTCTACCAACCAACTATCATATCTACCAATTAAAATCCATTTTCATTGGTTGAAATATAACCTGGACACCTAGTGTGAAACATCCTAAAATAGTAACGTGAACGGTGCGCTTAGTTAGAGAAAATATTTCTTAATTTTCTATTTTTAGATTTGTTAAAAAAAGGGAGGGGATTAAATTTTTTCACAAAACATAGAAAACGCGTTCATATGGTATTGTTTTCTATTTTCAAGAAAACATGAGGGGTTAGAAGGGAAACAAGGAAAACAAAAAGAAGTATGTTTTGTAGTTTCCCTTATTAAAGTAGAAAATGCAAATTTTATGTTTTGTAAAGAATTTGACGTGAAACATTTGTTTTGAACGCATTATCTATTTTTCTTGTTTTGTACAAAATATTTTGTGAAAAACAAGTTAACTAAATGCGCCCTTGATATCATAATTTAAAAAAGTTAAATGCATCCCTTGATACCAAGGAAGCTCAACCAACAATTTTTTTTTTTACTAATCTCAAACAAAATTATCCTCTCAATGACAAAAAAAAAATCAAATGAACATCAAAACGTCCTTTATAAGATAGTCGAACAGAAATATTAAGATACATTTTTTCTAACAACTCTTTATATAAACCAGCAAGTAGCCTAGATGATATAAACACCAAAAAAGAAACATGGTTGGAAATATGTTAGAATACTATATAAATAAAGACATGATCTCGAACGGAGTGTTTAGAGCAAACTTGAAGTCGCAAATATCATTGTTAAGATGGTTTGGACATGTCAGAAGGAGACCACAGACAATGCAACAATCGACAGCTAAGGAGAAAGAGTGAACTAAAATTTAGATTGGAGGATAAGCTGAAGCTAGATCTAAAGGAGCTTCTTTTATCCTATGACATAAGAGCTTGTCTAATCCTATGAAATGATCTCTAATAGGAACTAATTTTCTTAGTGGTATCCTCTTAAATGTTAGTTTTTCATCTCGGCACCCTAACTATTTTCAGTACTCTTACATGTACATATTTGTTTTTGTGTTTTCGGTATTTTTTGGTATAAAGATCCATAGCTAGTAGTTTCTATGCTTTTGAGGCGATGTTATTTAAATAATAATAATAATAATAATAATAATAATAATAATAATAATAATAATAATAATAATAATAATAATAATAATAATACTCCCTCCGTCTCAAAATAACTGTCATGAGACAAAAGTCACAAAGTTCAACAAAAGTAAGGCTACTTTAATTTTCAACCAGTCAAATAGAATATTCTCGCACAAAGTTCTCTAGTTTTTACTTCAAAAGAAAAGTGGACAATTATTTTAAGACATTCCGAAATAGAAATATGGACTATTATTTTGAGACGGAGGGAATAATAATAATAAAAAAGAGGGTATATAGATTCATAGTTTGCTTTCCTTTAGGCTTGAGGCGATTTAAGCATAACTTTTTAGACGGAGGGAATAACAACCCCTAATTTTCCACGCCGATATTTACTTCCAAACTCTAATTTATTACTTTGAAAATTTTACAAGAACACTCTTTACGTATAACTTTTTAGTTAAGTAAACGTAAACAATGAATGACCCTCTTGTGCACTATGACTTTAGACTATATTTAGTATACAGCATCACAATACCTTGCTCCTACTTCGGTTCAAAATTTTAATCTTTAAGACAATTCCTTTTAATTACTTACGTTTATTGAGTTAATAAACGCTTTTCACAATTTAAATGAACACCCAATGTACCCGACACTCCTAACAATTAATTTTAATTACATTCCCACACTTACTAAGTTACTACAAAAGTGCCAAAAATTATTTTCGTACACATTTATAATTCTTTCACTAAGACCACTTAATTATACGTATTTAAATTTAACCACAAAAACTATTAATCAATACTTATTTTTAATACCCGATACATTCAATAAATATATTTTATATAAATCAAAAACACAACTTATTTGAAAGCTGAAGCTAGATCTGAAGGAGCTTCTTTTATCCTATGACATAAGAGCTTGTCTAATCCTATGAAATGATCTCTAATAGGAACTAATTTTCTTAGTGGTATCCTCTTAAATGTTAGTTTTTCATCTCGGCACCCTAACTATTTTCAGTATCTTAGACATCCACTATGGTAAACCTTTATAAAAGTTTATAATAGTGCCTAGTCATCCTAAATCATAAATGCATAAGCCTTTTTCTTGTTATAAACCTTTCTTCACTATGCATATACTTCTTAAACCTTTATAAAACCTCATTAAACACAAAAACATTAAATTTTGAAGAGGTTCAAGATACTAGACCTTTTCATTCCACATAAGCATGAAACATATTTCCACTATGGTTAATAAAATGATAGACCTCTTCATTTTTTCTTAGACCTTTTTATAAACCACCATAGTGGATGCTCTTACATGTACATATTTGTTTTTGTGTTTTCGGTATTTTTTGGTATAAAGATCCATAGCTAGTAGTTTCTATGCTTTTGAGGCGATGTTATAATAATAATAATAATAATAATAATAATAATAATAATAATAATAATAATAATAATAATAATAATAATAATACTCCTTCCGTCTCAAAATAACTGTCATAAGACAAAAGTCACAAAGTTCAATAAAAGTAAGGCTACTTTAATTTTCAACCAGTCAAATAGAATATTCTCGCACAAAGTTCTCTAGTTTTTACTTCAAAAGAAAAGTGGACAATTATTTTAAGACATTCCGAAATAGAAATATGGACTATTATTTTGAGACGGAGGGAATAATAATAATAAAAAAGAGGGTATATAGATTCATAGTTTGCTTTCCTTTAGGCTTGAGGCGATCTAAGCATACCTACATGTAGGGGTGTAATCAAGCTGAGCCAAACCTCGATTGCTTATCAAGCTTTAACCATCCAAGCTTGAGCTCGGCTCGAGTACGATTCGAGCAAAGCTCGAGCTTAGCTTGAAAAGCATGAAATTATGTACATGAAAAGTTTGAATCTGTGCCAACGGTATTTGCAACTGAACTGAGCTCGAACAAACTAGCAGATACACCATTCTGTGTCAAAAAGAATTGAAAGTTGCAGCTAATACAAAAAATAAATAAAAATAAATAAAAATAAAAGGTCTTCACACAGAACTTGTAAATGATCTCGAATCACAAACTAGAAGAGAAATACTTAACCGTTTGAAAACCAAATTAGACATTTTTAAGAGTAATAAAACCAACAATAGAATTCTCATAACCAATGCCAACACTAGGTTTAAACGGTATGTCTAGAATATAATATTTTATCCTTTATCGAGTTAGTCCTTATAATTAGGTTAATATTCAAATCAGCCCTTATTTACATGTTTAGAAATAATATGAAAATATATCTATACTAAGGCTCGAANTGTGTTCCTTTCCAGTTACACCTCATGTTTCCGCTTTAGCGGGGTGTGACATGTGCCAACTGGTATTTGCAACTGAACTGAGCTCGAACAAACTAGCAGATACACCATTCTATGTCAAAAAGAATTAAAAGTTGCAGCTAATACAAAAAATAAATAAATAAATAAATAAAAATAAATAAAAATAAAAGGTCTTCACACAGAACTTGTAAATGATCTCGAATCACAAACTAGAAGAGAAATACTTAACCGTTTGAAAACCAAATTAGACATTTTTAAGAGTAATAAAACCAACAATAAAATTCTCATAACCAATGCCAACACTAGGTTTAAACGGCATGTCTAGAATATAATATTTTATCCTTTATCGAGTTAGTCCTTATAATTAGGTTAATATTCAAATCAGCCCTTATTTACATGTTTAGAAATAATATGAAAATATATCTGTACTAAGGCTCGAAAAGCTCGATAACCGCTCGAGCCAAGCTATCAAAAGCTCAAGCTCGACTTATTATATGTTTCGAGCCAATTTATTGGACTTGAGCTCGATAAAAGCTCGGCTGGATCGAGTTGAGCTTGAACTCGAGCTGGAGTTGTTTGATAAAAACTCGGTTCATTTGCACCTCTATTTACATGTATATATTTGCACATGCTCTTATGATCAGTGTTCTAAAAGGCGCGCCAAGGCGTCGCAAAGCGCGAGGCGTGGCCTCGTCGCCACGAAATGGACCATGGCGGCTGCTCTAGGCGTGGCGTGGAGAAAGGCGAGCCTTTTGGTAAGGCGTGGCGAGCCTTTTTGAACCATTTTTTTTAAATAACTATTTTGAACCAGTATTTGAAATTTTAGTTTTTTCGTATTTGGGCCTGGTAAATATATAATAAGTATTAGTCTAAATGTTTAATATAGAAGTATAAATGTATATGAAATATGATACTATAACATAAATGATAAATCTATAAAAAAAAATTTGCCGCCTTAGTCACGCCTTAAAGAACGTTATGGCTTCGTCATGGCTCGTAAGTCATGAGGCGTGGCCATGCCGCCACGCCACGCCTCACGCCATTTATAATCTTGCTTATGATAAGAGATACATAAATGTATTATATCTATAAATTATGTCACATCCGTTATTACACAGCTTATATGTGCTCATAAGGCCCATATTTTACTGTACTCATATATGGTTGTGTTCTTACGTTGCATATTTAATTATATAATATTACTAACACGGCATGCTGCCCATTTAGTTCCAACCCCCGGTCCATAAAGCCAGAAAGCAATGTGGTAACTTCTTAACCCCGACTGTTTTCATTACCAGCTACACATTTCCTTTTTTTGATCGCTTCCGGGGATGAACCATGGCACGGCGACTGGGCTCCGACCCATTACTTTTCGGGGACTACCAGTGTTTGTAGTATAGTTACTGTCGAATTGAACAGTGAAGGACATATTATTCTTTTATTGGTCTTGGATGAGCATTGCCATTGCTAACACATTCTTTTGAGGTTAGCTACTTTTTTTTTTTTTTTTTTTTTTTTTTTTNAATCACTGGTATGGGTTGCCTTTAACTTGTTATAGCCTTTATCATACAATATGCTTACTTAGGTGACAATGGGCAAGAAAAAAACCCCCCATAACTCACAAGTACACCCCCGCACGTAAGTGGGTGATTAACCCCGTCCAATTTTTACCCTTGGGCGAGTTTTGGGCTGTGGAAATTTATACCCATCGGGTGTGTTGGCGGGCAGGTGACGGGTAATGTTTACCGTCACGAGTAAACCCATTGACCCCATTTTAAGATACCCACAGTATACCCGTCAAAATACCCATGGGTGTACCCGTGAACCCATTTATGTTTACCTAAAATTTACTATAATACTTAATATTTGTAAGGTATGTGGTATATATTTAAAAATGATTGAGAGGCCTAAATTCATATCAATTTTTATGCCTAAAAATATTTGGGCTTTAGCTTCATTTGTTTATGAGAAGTGAGTCTCTCAGTACAACCAATGAAAGAGTGACCATCCATGTTTTAGGCATAAAATTGTGCATAAGTTAAGGCATTCCTAATCATTTACTATATTTAATAATTCCCAATTTTTAGGAACAATACGTTAAATAATTGTAAAAATGGTTGTTGAAGAAGTATAATGTTAGGGGATGGCTATTTGGCTGGTCATTTTGTGTTTGTTAATGAAATTTTTAATGGTTTTACTTTCATCTCTTGAAATGAACTAATATCACTATGTTTATTAATGATGTTTATTTGCTGTTTGTAACAATATGTTTAAGGTTTTGTGCTGGATTTGGGCAAATTGGATATGGTGTCTTTTTACAATGTTTTATATTTAGTTTTTCATATCCGGCTTTGTTGTTTTGTTTGCATTTCCCTACCCAGAGTTTCCATGGGGCAAGATACCTACGGCTATGGCTGCATGGTGTAAAAAGTGTACCCATTGAGGTGACAGGCGAGTGCGGGGTGAATGAAAAAACACTGGTTGGGGGGGGGGGGGGTGTGACCGGGGTTAAGAATACCGTGACCCATTGGCCCACAGGTTCATCCCTATATGTTACTAGCTCTCTCCCTCTCTCTTCACGCAAAAACCAATACATTTACATATGGAATATACTTTGCTTACATACACACTTCACAACTCCTTTAAGGTTTTTCTAAAAGCTAGCTTATTTACCCTTGAATATAGTGTGACTGTTGTGCATTATACTTTTCACTGATCCTTATTCATGCGCGAACTGGTATTGTTATTTGTATAACAAAGACATCTTTAAATTGTGGATCAGTTTGGACATATCAAAATAATTGCTTATTTTAGAATTCTTCAAATAAACTTTTTGAAGTTTAATCTTAGGGTGTTGTAAAACCCAAATCTTGAAATCCATTTTAAGTAATTTAATTGAATTTAACTAAGATTATAATGACTGAAAATCTGAAACGACTATTTTGACATATGAACGGAAATACCAAGAATTTAACATAATAAATAAGAATTTAAAATTTCAAATCGAATTCTAAGTCGAAGGGCTATTTATAATCAACCTAATCTAATTCATATGTAATTCGACACTCATATATACCTGGGGGGTAAAATACACTTTGGGGGAGGCAAACTTATTATTATATATAATAATCACACCTATACTAACGTTAAGGACAAGGTATTATTATTTGTATAACTTTTATGGGAAGTTATACTGAGAATTTTGAAAGTTTTGGGGAAGAAGATTTGGTCTTCCTTATCCCCTAAAGACTCGCCATCTCCCCCCATTTTATTGCTCAATTGTTGACTCTTCCTTTCACCTACGATTTCATCACCTTTACTCTCTCATAAAACGCCTACAATACCACAATCAAAAACGGCAGCCGTTTCAATTCTTGTCCTCTTAAAGAAATACGAAGCAAAAGGAGGGGTGAGGCAGTGATCGTGGTTTATTGTTGTCTTTCTGTTCGAATAGGGGAGTGCTCGTGAGTTTTTAAAGGTGTTCGAGGGTAGTTTTGGATTGGGGTTTTCGGTGGCTATAATTGATATTCGGTCGTGGTGTTTGTTTCCCTTTCTCCTTGTTCGTGTGACATGCTTCCGGGAGGGTACGTTAAACCCTTGTTCAATTCCTTTTGAACTATTTCTGTTCGATTCGTCATCCATGGGTGTTTTGTTTCGACATAAAAAGGATTACATAAATCATAAACATTGACACTTAAATAACGATTAAAGGCTTAATCTAAATCCACCTATATATGTTTTATTCGAATCAGTTTTGGACGTAGGATATAAATAAAGCCGTATAAACTTACACGACACCAACATGTTTTTACTAATCTATTCGGGAGCTAAAATGAGTTAAAAGATGCGAATAGAATAAGAATTTGTAAGTGGTTATGATTTCACGTGGGTTGGGAGTATATGCATGAGGATTTCTTTTAAGGGCATCCATGTTCCATTATTTTAACGTATTACTATGTTGTGTAGCTTTGGTCATTTGTCCAAGGCCTTATAAAAAACTCATATTCTGATAACATGATCTTTGTTATCTACTTGAGGGACAGTATGGTTAGCCAATGGTGGTTAGAGTTTGAGTTTGGAAAATATATTGAGTCGTGTGATTAGCATGCGGTAATACACTATTTTGGTCGTCACGGTTATGATAATGCAAAAGGATACATTTAATAAATTATGAACGACGGTCTAAATTATCACTAATATAAAATTATATAAACTTTAAAATAATTTTATTTGACCATCTTAATATTTTATTTGATAATTTACAGCGTTTGACCCTAAACTTACTAAATTGACATGATACCCAAACTCTATATTGGTCATTATTACCTTTAAGTTTATTTAATTATATCTAATGACCTGTATAAAATACTAATTCGGGAACCTATTAATATGGAGAGTTCTTTTTCAGAAGTTACTAAAAAAATGGAAGCCGACTAAACTAGTAATCTGTTTTAAAATGCGTTATTAACAATAAGCCGAACCATCATTACATGTTAGATTTCACTGAAGAAGGATGTGACTTTCATATCCTTATGTTATGGAGTTTCAGTTGGGGTTTAGGTACAGATTTCTGTACTCTTTCAGAGAGTACACTCTTTTTCTCTCTTGACTTTGTCTTTGATTTGTTATCGACTATGATTCCGTTGATCTTGATTATGTCCTTCGTACTTGGCTGTATGATTGATGGTGCTTCACCGGTATTTGCGATCTTATTGTTATTCGGCTTGAACTCTTATGATCCGTCGATAACCTTTTGTGCGTTAACCTTTGACCTTTTTTTAGACTTTGGATACTCTTTAGGATATTGTAACGGGAGGTGAAACCCTTGTGAGCTTTGAATGTTTCTTTTTGGATATTATAACGGGAGGTGAAAACTCTTTCTTTAATTATGACATGGAAACATTAAAGGAGACTTTTATATAACGGCATTTTGAATATTGATTTAAGACCATT
Organism: Artemisia annua; assembly: GCA_014162995.1. Classification (NCBI taxonomy): domain Eukaryota; kingdom Viridiplantae; phylum Streptophyta; class Magnoliopsida; order Asterales; family Asteraceae; genus Artemisia; species Artemisia annua. The sequence goes on along the minus strand of LBNU01003757.1, from coordinate 17,459 downwards.
GTTATATGTGATTATATAAATCATAAAGACCAACTTTGAAGAATATCTTATGAAAACCTTTATAAAGATCACTTTATTGAATGTGCATCTTTTGGGAAGATCCTTTTCTAACATGAACCCCTTTGTTTTAACCTTATTAAAATGGATTGTACTACGAATACACTGTTCTTCGTACACCAAACACCCGCCCCCAACACGCTGCCACTTGCCTCCCTCAAAGCCCAGAGACCCCCCCACCTATGAACTGCCTACATGAATCCCTGCTTAATTTGATATCTATGTTGGGTTTACAAAATCGTCATTTATGACCCATCTTGATTAATAGAACTTATGGCTACATATGGACTTTGGCAGCCTTACAGGATCAGTGAAACCCTTGCTCGGATTGGGAACCATGGCCTATGACCTCATCCCCTTTGACCCGCATGAGTTTGCGGTATTACCACCTTTGATGATCCGTCTTTTAAAAATAAATTTTCGACCCTATGTATTAATCTTCTCAGTACCACTTTGTAGTTCATTCCACTGTTAATCAAGCTTTCATTTAAATTCCAAGTTTTTGTTTTCTTGTAAAATTGATATATGAATACCTGTTATGTGAAGGTGTGTGTCCCGTTGTATGAGCATTCCTAGTTGTCTTCAAGCTCACTTGACGTTGTTTGATACACTCCATGGCTGTGTTAGAGATTCATCAACATATTTTACTTAGAACATTTCTGAATATCGTTTATATGTGAACCTTATTTAGACACTATTATGGAACTTTGACACTATTTGAACTAATGAACCTTTGTCAAGAGACTGCAAACCACATGGTTCATGAATAATATACCAAAAGGAAAGGATAAAGCATAATCATAAATAGAATGTTTCTTCCATAATTAAGGTATAGATCCATCAGAGTGAGATTGGTTGATTGGACATAGAACTTATATGTTAATTATATTGCATCTAAATGTGTGGAACGCGTGTTGGTCATATCGGTTTCTCAATACCCGTAGCCACTCTATGTCTATGTTGGAATTGCCCTTGTTCGTAATGAAGCTTAAGGTTTAACTCATTTTGCACGCAGATAAGATGGCTACTTGAATGCTAACCAGATTGTACAGATGGAAGCTCAACAATGCGCATGGGTGTGCAATCACAATCGGCGTGATATGTAAATGCCCATCATTTTTTTTTTTGTTGCTATTGCTTAGTTTCTGGCAAAAACCCCAAATCTATCAATTGGGGCTTTAATTAGGGTTTATTACCAGTTTTACATTTTGTGATTTTTATATTTTTGTTGGTTTTGTTTACAGGTAATTATCGGGGAAGTAGGTTGGTGAAGATGGTGATGAGGACAGTTAAGTTTTACGGGTTTCTTTTTTTTTTCTCAGTTTACTTAAGTTGTGTTTGGGATTGTTTATATTTACTTATTATACTTATAAATAAGCCTTTTTAGGATGGTGTAATTTGTTTGCGTTTGTTAAAGTTGTTTGTGGTGATTGTTAAACTTATATATTGTGCAGGCTCTTTGAATGAGTCATACTAATGGGGCTGTTAACATGCCGAATGGGCTTGAATCTGTTGTGACAAGTGAGCAGGGTCAGATTGCACCTATGGAGTGTGCCGGGAGGCGATTTTAGGGGTATGGTATGTTTTCCTTAGAATGAGGAAATAGCATGATAAAAGTGTGTTATTCATAACAGGTTTTGTATGCAAGCAGTATGATGATGCTGCTAAATTTATGTATTTGTTATTGATCCTATTCAACGAAAGATAGCCGTATCTTGGCCGGGCAGTACCACTGGGTTGGTGTTTGCAGCCATGGTGGGCAGTTATTGATCGTATTGGGTAAAAGTGGACCATATCTTGGCGGGGCAGCACGATGTTGTGCTTGCAGCCATGGCGGGTTCCACAGGCACTTGCTTGGCGGGGCAGCACGACGTCGTGTTTGCAGCCATGGTGAGTTTCGCAGACGCTTGGTTGCATATACTAATGTCACGTTATGTATCGTTGATTCATTTGATTATTAACAGGTAACATTCGTGTTTATGATTCTATTGTCATTTTTTTCAGGTGTAAAATTTTGTTTTTAAAGTGATTTGTGATAGGTTTTCTTAATTTTGGATTGACATTGAAAGGGGTATTTGTTATTGTCTGCAGATTTTGGGAACTGATATTGTGACATTCTACGTATGTTGGCGGGGCAGCATCACAAAAATTATGCTTGCAGCCATGGCGCGTCGATAACATGTTCTGAATCTGGGCTGACAACGGGTCTGGGCCGGGTATCCCCTTAAATGTACTTTGGTTATGATGTTTGGTTTGATGATGGCTTGCTTATGCTGAGTTATGCTATGCTGTTATGATGTTTGGTTTGATGATGGGTTCATCAAACGACAACTTATTATCATTGCCTTATGGTATTTTTTTTATGTTCAATGGTATAGATTTTTAAAACATGCCAAATCTACCTGTATCTTGGCGAGGCGGCACCATGGAATTGGTGTTTGCAGCCATGGCGGGTTGAAAGCGCATTCTACACAAAGTGAGTATCTTGATGAGGCAGTGTTACACACGTGCTATGCGAGGCAATGATGATTCTAGGGGTGAGGAGGACTATAGATGAGGTCGCTTGCACCTTGGCACGACAACTTACTAAAGTTGCAGCCATGGCGGACTATAGAATGGTTGCAGTACTGATTATCAGAAACTGTGACGAATCTGTGCAGGTTTGACTAAAGTTGTGATTGTCCGCACGTTGGCGAGGCAAATCGGTAGATTTGCAGCCATCAAGGATGTTTACGCTTTCTTCAATTCCCACCCTGTCTGAGCCTCATAAACATTTTTTGTCGAATTTTCCATGTTGTTGAAGGTTGACCTGCTATTGCAGATACCATAGAAGATGGTAATTTTCGTAAATAAACGAGCCATGTTCAAGGTTAGTAAGATGCATGTTTCTCATATCTCACATGATATTATTATATTTTATACTATTAATCACCTGTTGTGGGCTAATGGGTCATATTGGGTTAAGATGAGTCAAACCTGCAGAGATTAGTATATGCAACCAAGCGTCTGCGAAAATCACCAAAGAACTGCCTCACGTACATAAAGGTATATAGGCAACTATGTTTTCTTCTGTTATGGCCAAGTTTACTGAATATCAAGTTTTGATACATATATATTTGTTGGCTGCATTTGAAGGTGAGTTTAATATAGCTTCCCTTTTCTCAAAAGAAGGGAAAAAAAACATCACTCCTATGATACGACCATCACATTTTACTTAAAAAGTCAAATTACTTTGTTTTGTATTCTAGAGAGAGTTCAGAACATAAAACTTTTGATAAATCATTAAAGTAATCAAATTTCAGGAGTCTAAAGTAATCAAATACGTAGGAGATTTTGGGATGGAGATACTTTACTGGCATGTTTGACCAGTCCCCAACCAGCCTATTATAATGCACTTATATCTTTATATTGTAACCATGAACTACTTAACTTCTGTTTATAATTTTCTTTGCAGTCCTCTACACAGTGGAATTCAAAAAAAGAGGTTTGCCCCACTGTCATATACTGCTCTTGACTGATCAGCAGTCAACGACTATAAAAGAGATTGATATACACAGGTATATTTCGGCCGAACTACCTAATGAAATGGAGGTATACTTCGCGCATAGTGATTACTACACTTTTAGTTGAAGGGGCTTTAATAGTTCATCAGCTATAAGTAAATTTACTGTTATTACCGATGGACTACTAGAGACCGCGTGACTATAACAGGCAGAAACAAGTTACTGCATCAAAAACCCGCATTACGCAGTTGATATTTGGTGTATGTGATCACCAGTTCTGAGGTACATAATCCTTTTCGATTTGTTCATGAAAATAGTAAGATTTTGATGTGTACCACGTCACATCCACTCCCACTAAAAGTCCCCATCAGTGACATAATGCGTTCCACTAAAGATCGTTGTAAGATTGAAGAGATCACCTAGACAGGAAATCTGATGCACATTTCCTTTTCGATAAAATCTCTTCAATTTTATAGCTTCCTTTATGAACTTCCAATATATTCTTGATCATGCACTTTAGTGGAACTGGAATTGAAAGGGTACAAAACTAGCAACTCTACCGTATTTTCATTTTTGGCTATAGGGGTGTTTAAGTCGCCTTATTTTGAGACAGAAGTGTTAATATGGCTTAAAGTACATCATCAAAAGCTGCCACAGTTGAAGGTGAAAGAGATGTTTGAACTTTTTGTTACAGGTGCTTTTGGATTCTCCGATTACCAAGAGTTGGCTTCTCAATGGTGTCTTTAGTCAAGAAAATTAGAAAGATGTTACACCGCCTCGAAATTTAATGGAGCATCCACACTTTCCTTTTATTTTTGTTAATGGTAATTTGTAAATAACTTACCTTACACAATGTATAACCAAGCCGTTATTCTTGCCGACGTTGGTATTCTTTTAGTTGGCTAATGCGCTACTAAAGCCATGTTTTTCATGCTGCTGCTATTGTTCTTTTAGGTGGCCAATGAGCTATTATGTGGCCATTTTATCTTTTACTAAAAAAATCTCTTAACTGCACAGTCAATAACATTAACATCCTAACACGATACGACACGCTCGGACTTCTTTTTTAACCTAACTTACATATGCAAACATCCCGCGGCAACGCGCGGGCTAACAACCTCGTTTAATACTGTATGTGCCTTTACTTGTATATGCTTTTATCATACAATATGTTACTAGGGATGACAATGGGCAAGAAAAAACCCCATAACTCACAAGTACCCGCACGTAAATGGGTGATTAACCCCGTCAATTTTTACCCATTGGCGAGTTTGGGTGAAAATTTATACCCATCGGTGTGTGGCGGGCAGGTGACGGGTAATGTATACCCGTCACGAGTAAACCCATGACACCCATTTAAGATACCCACAGATATACCCGTCAAAATACCCATGGGTGTACCCGTGAACCCATTTATGTTATACTAAAATTTACTATAATACTTAAATATTTGTAAGGTATGTTGGTATATATTTAAGAGAAATGATTGAGAGGCCTAAATTCATATCTAATTTTTATGCCTAAAAATATGTGGCTTTAGCTCATTTGTTTATGATGAAGTGAGTCTCTTAGTTACAACCAATGAAAGAGTGACATCCATGTTTAGGCATAAATTAGGCATAAGTTTAGGCTTCCTAATCATTTATCTATATTTAATAATACCCAACTTTATAGAAAATACAGTAAATAATTGTAAGGTTGTTGAAGAAGTATAATGTTAGGAGGGCCTAGTGGCTGTAATTTTGTGTTTGTTAATGAAATTTTTAACTGTTTTACTTTATCTCTTGAAATGAACTAATATCACTATGATTTAATGTAATGATGTTTAATTTGCTAGTTTGTAACATATGTTTAAGTATTTTGTGAACATGGTATTTGGCAAATTGATATGGTGTCTTTTTACAATGTTTTATAATTAGTTTTCATATCACGGCTTTGTGTTTTTGTTGCATTTCACTAACCCATGAGTTTACTTATGGGCAACAGATACCTACGGGCATGTGCATGTGTAGAAAAGTGTACCATTGACGGGTTACAGGCGAGTTGCAGGTGAGAAAAAAAACACGAGGGGGGGGGGGTGACGGGTTAGAATACCCGTGCCCATTGCCCACAGGTGTCATCCCTATATGTTACTAGCTCTCTCTCTCTCTCACCCAAAACACCGATACATACATATGGAATATACTTTGCTTACATACACACTTACACAAACTCCTTTTAAGGTTTTCTAAAAGCTAGCTATTTACCCTTGAATATAAGTGTGACTGTTTGCATTATACTTTTCAAATAAAACCATGTTGTTACCATCTTCACCTTTTTATAAACTATCACTATCAATTAATATACGATGATAAGACTGCGAACAAAGTAAAGTATTCTACAATATACTTAACATCGTCAATTAATACTAAAAATATTTTCAACGAAAAGAAGTTAATGCTCATAAGTATGCTACAATTTGATTTCACAAACTATTATTATTTATTATTATTATTATTATTATTATTATTATTATTATTTCAAAGACTTTTGCACTTAAGCATTTTCTTCATCATCATATTATCATATTTAACATTTTTTATTAAGCAAAAAATAAAATAAAATAATAACGACGATTAATTTAAAATGTATTATCAGTACTAAAGGAATAAGTCGAGAAAATATGTAACAACAAATTAAAAAAGAACCACAGGGAAGAAAAAAAAAAAAAAAAAAAAAAAAAAAAAAAAAAAAAAGCTAAAACTAATTAAGAGATAGTAAGACATCGAATCTACATCTTGTTGGTTAAGAGGTTTGAGTCTTTGACCGTGTCTGAACGAGAAAAAAAACTCACTTGATGGCCTAAATGTCTGACAACATCTGAATGAGTCAAATTAAAAAGCTGTTAAAAAGTGTTTTTCTAAAAACAAACACCCTCTTAGTCATGTTTGGGCCAACTAGAGACATGCCCCAATATATTCATAGTTTATCGGTCATATATACAAACCATTTTTGTACAAACATACTCTATCTTTTTCCGCCAAAATTAATAATTAACTCGCTAACAATTACAATATTTATATGATTCATGATGGTTACGTGAGGTTAAACCATTATATATTGCTTTATGATTTGTCCTCAACATTTGTTAGGGTGAGAGGTGTGGTACGAGAAAAGGCATATGCAAGCCTTTTTTTTCCCTCTCTCTCTCTCTCTTCGCTCGAGAACTCCTCCATTTTCACCCAACTTTGTCGCAAAAAAATGGACTCCTTTGCGGGCTTGTGGCACTATTATGCTAAGAGGCTAAGGAGAGAAAATGAATTTTGTGTATGTTTTGTATGGGTATCTGTGTTTAGAGCTATTTTTAATGGTAAAAAATGAGGAAAAAAATATTCTAAAATGAGAAAGAAAGTATAATTTTTAAGAAAAGGGAAAGAAAAATAAATAAATAAATAAATCGTGACGTGAACTGATGTGACAGTGGTGCAACTGCGAAACACATCACCATAGCCTCAACTCTTAAGGCTCATCAATACTTTTTACATAGCTTAAGATGATCACGATAAATTTTTTTTCCCATGACTTCCTTTTTCATTCCAATCATTGTGGTAACTGGTTAAGTGATGGATCTTCAGTTCTTCACACATCTCCATCAGAATTGAGACAAAACACTAATTACCATGGCGAAGAAAGGGTCCAAACAGAAAAGACAAAATTGCCTTGGCTTTACTTCTTGGCATCGATTTACGACTTTTCAAGTTGAGCAAGTCATTCAAAGTCTTTACTCCTGGTAAAAACCTTTTAACTAAACATTCCTAAAAAGTTAAAAACTAAAAGTGTCTCAATGAAATTCTAATAAATGATTCTATATTCCTATCCATATGAGTGTATAAGACAAACACTACTGGTACATGTGACTTGTAACATCATAATTTCACATATTTTATTGGTTCTTATGTACAACATTTTGTGGGCTCATAATTTCACAAGGTTTAAGGGTTATAAAGTTTATGGGCATATTTATACTATATTACATTTAGCGGGCTTCTTAGAAACAGTACACGGAAAAAAAACACAACCACACAAACACAAATCAAAACACAGCCACAAAAATGCGAATCACAAAACACAAGTTTCTATCATCTTCCACACACTTCTTCATCCACACAAACCACAAAACACATCCGATTCACACACAAATACACACNCACCCAACTTTGTCGCAAAAAAATGGACTCCTTTGCGGGCTTGTGGCACTATTATGCTAAGAGGCTAAGGAGAGAAAATGAATTTTGTGTATGTTTTGTATGGGTATCTGTGTTTAGAGCTATTTTTAATGATAAAAAAATGAGGAAAAAAATATTCTAAAATGAGAAAGAAAGTATTGCTAATTTTTAAGAAAAGGGAAAGAAAAATAAATAAATAAATAAATAAATCGTGACGTGAAATGATGTGACAGTGGTGCAACTGCGAAACACATCACCATAGCCTCAACTCTTAAGGCTCATCAATACTTTTTACATAGCTTAAGATGATCACGATAAATTTTTTTTACCATGACTTCCTTTTTCATTCCAATCATTGTGGTAACTGGTTAAGTGATGGATCTTCAGTTCTTCACACATCTCCATCAGAATTGAGACAAAACACTAATTACCATGGCGAAGAAAGGGTCCAAACAGAAAAGACAAAATTGCCTTGGCTTTACTTCTTGGCATCGATTTACGACTTTTCAAATTGAGCTAGTCATTCAAAGTCTTTACTCCTGGTAAAAACCTTTTAACTAAACATTCCTAAAAAGTTAAAAACTAAAAGTGTCTCAATGAAATTCTAATAAATGATTCTATATTAACTCTATATACTATAGAAGGAGAAATAGGAAACCGTGCCACTTAAAATATACTTTTGTAAATAAAAAATTGTTTCTTAGCCAATGAAAATGACCCATACAGAAAACTTACCTACCATTTTGAATAAAAAAATTGAAAAATTCAGTATAATATGCATATAAACTTGCGAACAACAACAAAAGGGAATAAACAATTGATTTATTAGTAAAAAAATAAAAGAAATCTTACAAAAGAATCACTAAACTTTTTAATATTTGCGGCTTTTTTATACAACAAATTTTATTTGCCAAATATCTAACAGATACCTAGCAGCTTCTTAAATAAAAAAATACTGGCAAAAAGGTCTCTCGGTAATGAACAAAACAAGCCCAATATTGATATACTTTTGACGTACGTACGGTTTTATAAAAAGTGTTGAAGTTTAATATATATATATAGTTTTTAAATAAAAGAACTTTCAAAATACACCCTTAACCTATCAAATAACTTTAAAAATTATCCTAAATTTTTCAAAAACTATAAGGGTAAAAATTAACCCTGACGCAACACACTGGTGCTCGACACAACATTCACTCCAAAAAGAAAGTCGTACGACAACTACAAATATAGCTTGACACAACATTTATTTCAAACAAATACAACACATGTTGGCAAAAAACATATCACGATCTCACAACAAGAAGCCCCGGCCAAATATTGTTCGTAAATGACTATCGCGAAAATTCCCAGAAAATTCCCGCTGCAACGCAGCGGGCACCTTTCCACTTGTTCCTATCCATATGAGTGTATAAGACAAACACTACTGGTACATGTGACTTGTAACATCATAATTCACATATTTTATTGGTTCTTATGTACAACATTTTGTGGGCTCATAATTTCACAAGGTTTAAGGGTTATAAAGTTTATGGGCATATAAAATACATTTTGTGGGATCGCATCTTTCACAAGTTTTCCTTTCCAGCAAGATGGTAAAACCTCATTTGAAGATAAGTAAAGTTACAAGATAAATACTTAAAATGCTTTCGTACATGACGGTACATTAGTAATTATGGTCAAGCAATAATTGGGTAGGCCACCACTAGAAAATGTGCATTTTCCGACGCACCAAATCCATGAAAAATCCGGTGAAAATCTGGGAAAAAGCACAGTGAGAAACTTTTTCCTATAGATGTTGACTTTTTATGACGGATATTACTTTCGGAAAGTTGTTAATTTTTCATTTAAAATAGAATAATAAACTGACAAATCAAATCCTAACTTCTATGTTAGCATCAAAATTCTGTGGGTTTTGTTTTCCAGCAATGTGACAAAAAATTCCGGCTAAAAGAAAAACATGCCGAAAATGTGTGCTTAAAATCTTTCGAAAATAATCCCATTAGAAATTCATGGAAACTATCTATGTTACCGTGGAAACTATCTATGTTACTAACATAGTTAATTTCCATGGATTTCCAATGAAATTATTTTCGACCATTATTTTGAAAGATTTTAAGCACATATTTTCGGCTTCTTTTTCTTTTAGGCCAAATTTTTTTGCCATATTGCCGGAAAATAAACCCATATAATTTTGATGCACCATATAAAGGTTTCCGAACATCATCTCATGATTAAATAACGTGAAAAGAAACAAAATTAAGGATGGTAACAGGAAGGGGGATGGTGGGGATTGTATCCCTTGTCTCTATCCCTGTTTACCCTAATCTTCATACCCATCCACGATCCTATCGGGAAATGATCTTTTATCCTCAAACAAAACTAGAAACAAGGATCCCTGAGGGGATTTGATGATCTTTTTTCTTCATTAAGTAAACATAAAGGTTAAACGAACTTATTAAATCTGTAATTAGCTAGGTTTTTGTGTTTATTGTCTGTCATAAATACTAGTATATCAAGCTTTTTGCTTGAGGTTAATGTGGTACCTCTGCCACATTGTATTTGTACTTAACATTATTTTTGGTTTATATTTACCAGGTAAAACCCTTTACAAAAAAATAAAAAAATAAAAATAAAAAATAAAATAAAATAAAAATAAAAACTTATTAAATATGTAAACGATAGAATGTCTTCACAAATGTGTATTTGTTAGATTGATTACAATGTCTTTTCTAACTTAAAACATTAAATACTATATTATATGTCATATAAATTTACGAACAATAGTTCGTTGACAATTATGTACTCTTAAACGTTTTATCATTTAAATATTCATACTTATGCACATACTGTACTAATAAATTACTCGTAATAAACACAAAGTTGACTCAGTTTCTATTTGGACAACATGTATCATGGATTTCAACATGTGTTGATCTAAATATCGGTGTCGGGTTCGGTTACGGGATACTATCCCTATCTAAGCCCTAATTCCCGATTTTATAGTTGGGGTTCTCCATCCATTTCTCGTTCAACTTAGAGATTTCTTAGTGAAACTGGATTTGGGGATCTAGTCACTATTAGTTACGTACAAATTATACTTATATACATTTGCCATACGAACGGCGTCGTTTCGCAAAAACAAAACAAAAACGACGTCGTTGGTAAAAAAAAATTACAAAACATTCCTCTGAACTATGTGGCGAGTAACGATAACTACCTTATACTTTTAGCTATTTACGGGTTTTATTATAACAAACTTTATTTATCTATCTGGCGATTTACTTATAAAAAAATATACTGTTGAAAAGGTCTTCAAATTGCGAACCAAATGATCACAATATTGCAATGTTTTTAACTTACGTATGATTTTATGAAAAATGTTGAACTTTAATATATGTTTCTTGAAAAAATAAAAATAAAAAAAAACAAAAGACTTTCAAAACACACCCTTAGCTTATCTAAGGCTTGTCACAGTAAGGCCACTCGATCGATCGATTGAGTCGATTGCGATCGAGCGTCCTTATTGTGAAGAATCGATCGATCGATTGAGTTGGGGGATCATGGTCGTGGATGCGATCGATTGTCGTTTGTTTTTTTTTCTTTCTCAGCCCTTGTGTTTTGTGTTTAGCCTTATGTTTTGTTTTTTAAACATTAAAGTGAAAACACTTAAACAAGTTAAAACACGAATTACATTAAACATTAAAGTGAAAACACGAAATACATGGTACGATTAATACAAACTACGATATGGTAATGAAAATAAAACTACAAATTAAGAAAATGAATCATCTGAGTTATAACCCTCTTCACTCGAAGAGGACCTAAACTCGCCAGCATAATACTTTGCATCCATAATGTCAAACCAGTTCTTCCTATAATGTTCTGCTTCCCTGGCTTCCTACTCCATACGAGCAGCTTCCTCTCGAAGTTCTCTTTCTTCTGTTTCTCTCCTGACTTCCTCATCCTGGTCAAGAAGTCGGAGTTCATCTTCAGTGAGTCCAAACAGATTGTTTTGGTGTTCCACAACTGGTGGAGTGTTCACCGGTTCATTTTCCGGTTGGAATACCGGAAAGATATCTTCTGGTGGAGTGTGATAAACTTCATCTTCTGGTGAAAGATATCTTCTGGCACTTGTTCTAGACTTGAGAATTGTTGGGAGAAGTCTTTGCGAGACATTGTTGTGGAGAGAATTTGTTAATAAATTTCATGTGTGTGTGTTCTGTGTGTATAAACATTGCAGAGTATGTGGCTATATATAGGCAAGTTATGAAAATTAAAATCGAATTTGAATTTGAATAAAGCCCGCTCATATTTGAATTTTAAATTTTGATGTGATCCCGCTCAAAGTTGAATTTGAATTTGAATTATGATATTGAATAGGGTTCGTTTTGAAAAAAAAAAAAAAAAATTTGAAAAAAAATAAAAAAAATGAAGGTCTCCCTTACTGGGGCACGCAATCGCCTGAAGGTCGCTGGAGAGAGAAAGCTGACGTGACAGAAAAAATGGGAGGGATTAACCCTCTTTAGTGTGTCCAGCCTAGTAACTTAACTACCCTAAAGTTTTAAAAAAATAAATTTAATAAAAAAAATTCGAAACACACCCCTAAATTATGTAACAAGTTACAAAAATTACCGTAAACTTTTGCTTATTAAATTTTTTTTATATAACAAACTTTATTTCTCAATTAATGATAAATATTCATCAATTCTCTTATAAAAATATACCTATAAAAAAAACCTCAAATTCCGAATAAAATGAGCCCAAAAAATCACCATGTACTGTTAGCTATTTACGACTTTTTTATATACAAAATTTTTATCAAATATCTAGCAATTTTTTTATTAAAAAAAATATACAAATGAAAAGACCTTTAAATTGCAAACAAAGTGAGCCCATATTACAATACCTTTTACATACGTGTATTTTATGAAAAAATGTTAAAGTTTAATATATATATTTTTTGTAAAAATAAAATGAAATTCAAAACATTACCTTAAACTGTCTAACAATTTACAAAAACTATATCGACTTTATTTTATAAAAAGAACGCAAAACCCCCTAGACTATTTGATAAGTTATGAAAATTACCATGTACTTTTAGCTATTTACGGTTTTTTATATAACAAACTTTATTTATCAAATATCTAGCGATTTTTTTAATAAAAATATACCGATGAAAAGGTCTCTAAATTTTGAAAAAAATAAGCTCAATATTACAATACTTTTGACATATGTACGATTTTAAAGAAAATGTTGAAGTTTAATCTATATTTTTAGTAAAAATAAAATAAAAAATAAATTCACAAATCAAGATCATTGATAAAAAGAAAGACCAAAAGACAAAGTGGGAAAAAAATAAAAAATAAAAAAAATTCTAGGCAAATCGTTAAAGCTGAAGACTATAAAGATTGAGGTCTTGGGTTCGAGCTTGAATATAGAATTTTTATTGGTTAGTAATCACGATCAACTAATCTTATTCTAGCCCAAAAAAGAAATTTAACCTAATAAAAATTTTAAGAAAATGCAAAATGTTGTTAGTTTTTAAGCCTTCGTTAAATAAGTTTTGAAATGATGAAAATTTGAAATTTTTTAAAAATATAGCAACTTTTTCTTTTTATATATTTGCAAGTGAATAAGAAAAAAAAAACGATATATTTTTAGTAAAAAACGAAAACTAAAAAGTTGTTAAAACAAATGTGCCACTTGCCAAAAAAAATGTTACATATACTCGTCACAAAATGCGGCTAATTACCGTACTCGTTTTTTACATCCTAATAAATGATAGTTATTGGACTTAGATCGGGGGTAATGCATCGGTCGTCCACTCGGTCATGCAAGATCGGGGGTAACGCATCGGTCGTCCACTCGGTCATGCACACTTAGACGCGTCTCCCTATTACACTAACTCGGTCATGGTTATGGTCATGTTTAAAGAATGCATAACTCGGTCGTACTCGACCGAGTCCTCCCTTTTGTTTTGTGTGTGTGGTGTTTTTATTAAATGAGTTTTTGGTGATGTATTGGTCTTCTTATTTTATTAAGTTGGTCATGAAGTTGTTGTAGAGAGATAAATGTTGTGACAGTGATATTCTCGGTCTTGTTGTGGTCACCATTAACTTAAAAGTTAAAAAGAGATTTTCTTACAGGTTTAAACCGACAAAAAAAATTCCTGCTCTCGTGTGCTTTTTTAGATCAAGTGACGAATTCTCTAAAGATTTATCCTTAGATGATTAATGAACACATGTATCAGTGACATTTAGCTAGCTAGTTAAGATTAACCACAAGTCCTATTTCTCCAAAGATGTTTGTGATTAAAGAGTAATACCACTTTGCCAATTTCCAAATAGTAAAAGAAAAAAAGTTAAAGAAACTTTGATGATTTGAGGACTGAGTTTTAAGACATGTTTACAAATTCAGTGAAAGTCCATAGCTTGGATTTTTTACGACAATTACCCGTGTTGAAAACAGATATTGGCATCATACTTGGTTAACTTTTACACCAGGTTATGTATTTTTTTTATGAAGGGCCACCAAGATATGTTTATGTGACCCCAAAGCACATGTATTGTTGAGTGACAGTGACAAATGAATAAACCATCTTCAAATGTGGCTGCCCATGTCTTCAAAGGAAAGCTTATTCTTGAAATTTGTTGATGCTTTTGGTTCCTCTCTATCCCACCCATCACAAGTTCACAACCACTCCATTTTTGTACATGTCGATAGGGTCACAATGCCTATATGAAAACGTATGTTGTAAAAGTAAGATGCTTAACAAGATATGAAGATAAACGCATGTCGATAGACGTGCGTTGATAAAAATATACAAGTGTTCACTGATCCCGCACAAGCTATAACACATTTTGTTTATCGAACAGATATGTTTAATGTTATTTCTATGCTAATTTCCGAATATAGTTTCTAAGGCTAAAACTTATTTCTAGAATATGGTTTCTAAGGTTAAAACTTTTCAAGACTTCAATCATAGATACACACAATAGTCTTTACTTTTTTACAAGCAAATGTACATTTTGTCTGCATGTATTCATTCGTAAACGATGGATTCAAGTTTGGAATCCTTATACAGTTATAAACGTACGCTATTTAAGGTTTTCAAGATAAGTTAAAGGCATCTCTAAGCTATAAGATCTAATGTCAATAGATGAAGACAATGATGACTCTTGAAAGTTGAAAGGATGAGTATCTTTTAGTGTTTGGAATTTAGATCCAAGGAGACAAGGGTAGTGGGTGTTTGGTTGAATTGATGGATGGTGCTAAAAGCTAACAATGTGTAAACAAAAAGTGTTTTGAAGAGATGAAAAGATTGTGTTTGCTTTTTATTATGATGATAGATGATGAATCTAAAACCCTCATGGCTTTAGTGTTAGTTTTGCGTATATATAATAATGTGATATGACCAGATTCGAATACGAGTCTTCGGGATTGCACGCTTTACGTATGAGTTTCAATGATTTAATAATTATTATATTTAGTTATGAATAATTATTAATTTCACAAATAAAACACTTAATGGTCGTTAGCACTTAACGGTATTAACTAACGATCGTCAAAAGAGAAAAAGGAAAGCGAATATATGGAAAGAAGCCAAGGAGGTTCTAGAACCCCCTTGGGCTCTTAGATTCGGCCGACCCCCTCCTAAGGAGGTGAGGGTTTGTTTCTTGAGCTCCAAGTTTTGATTAGTATATATACGAGGCCTCTTGTATTCATTCTATTCATTCCTTGATCATCTAGAAACCTAACTTCTCTTTCTCTCTTCTCTCTTGTGCTTTGATCGATCAACTACACCCTCTTAGGGTTCCTACGCGATCTTCAAAGCTCAATCAAAGTGCTTGGTTTGTTTGTGATTCAAGAACCTAGCTTTTCTCATTGAAACGCTACCAATACGTGTGTACAAGAACGAAGAACAAACATCCCTTTGTTTGTATCTTTTTCCCAAATCGATTTGGTAATGATCGATTTTCACTAAACCCTAAAGTTAGGGTTTATCTTGTTCTTGATTCTTGATTTCTTGTTCTTGCTAGAAATCACAGCGGTATGCATATTCTTTTACATTCGGTTAATTATTATTACATGTATTATGATTTACTTCCGCTGCATGCTTTGATGATGTTTACTTGTTTATATAATTGTTATGATATCAAATTTCCAACATTTAGTCACATCCATAATCTCTTTTTCACTCCCGAATCAACTTAATATGAATTTAACATTAATCATGAAATTAGAAGACTAAACTTTTTAGTGATAGTTAAAACTTAAAACTATGTCAATGTCATTAAAAAAAACCATGTTAACGCCCTTGATACATTTTAGCATATTAAGTTCTCACTGCAAGAATCGGTAGTACTGGTGAGGAAGGTATTGGCGAGGACACGGTGTTCTCGCCAAAAGCCGCTAAACGATAAAAATAGAGTTTTAGACTTTGACTTTGTCAAATAGCCAAGAAAATTTGACCAAAAAATTTGGCGAGGACCTTTATTCGCCAAAAGGTCAACTTTTTTTAACTACTTCTTTTACTTTATTCATTTCTCTCTCATTTTTCCCGCCAAAATTTCGGCGATGACATGCCATCGCCAAAAGTTTGACCAAAACATTGACCACTTAATTATGTATTTAATTAATAGCTTAGTGAGTAATTAGATGAAACTAGCAACGTGATGTAGCCATGTCCTCGCCAAAAAGTTGACCAAAACGTTGACCACTTTTATTTAAAAAAATGTTATTAATTATGTTAAATTTAATATAAATTCAATTGTAAACATTAGTTAAGTTATAAAAACATATATTAGCAAATTAAAATATATTAGAAAATTTATTTGCATTCTCTTTAAATATGAAAAGTAGGTGAGAATTTATTGATAAGAATCAAGCGAGTGTAAGCAAAAGGTCTTTCTATTCAATCGATAAGAATCGTCGCAATTCATTAGATTCTATTGATAGCGCATATATGAGACAACATCTTTTGAGTTACTTAAGTCAAATACGAATGTATCGTTGTCGTTAAGCAAGTCTTGTCAGTTACGAGTATATTCAAGTGATCGAGTTGTATGAACAAAGTGTCTTCTTATTCAATCGAGAGGAATCATCGCATTTCATTAAATTATATTCATAGCGCATATTCGCAACAACATCTTTTGAGTTACATAAGTTAAATACAAAAGTATCGTTATTCGTAAGCAATTAGTCTTATATATTCAAGTGATGATCGAGCGAGTGGTACTAACTAAGTGTCTTCCTATTCAATAGATAAGTATTATCACATTTCATTAAACTGTAATGATAGCACATATACGCGACAACATCTTTTGAGTTACGCAAGTCAAATACGAATATATCATTGTCCTCAAGCAAGTATTGTCACTTCCGAGTATATTCAAGTGTTCGAGTTGTATGAACCAAGTGTCTTCTTATTCAATTGATAGGAATCGTCGCATTTCATTAAATTATATGATAGCACATATACGCAACAACATCTTTTGAGTTACATGAGTCAAATACAAAGTATCATTATTCCTAAGCAATTAGTCTTATATATGAGTATTCAAGTGATGATCGAGCGAGTGATGCTAACCAAATGTCTTTCTATTCAATAGATAAGAATTATCACATTACATTATATTGCAATGATAGCACCTATACGCAAAAACATCTTTTGAGTTACACAAATCAATAC
>LBNU01003756.1:219547-242218 GCA_014162995.1 Artemisia annua | reverse complement strand
ACTGCCCACACCTAGTCCTGAAAGAGAGCCTTTTAATGATAGCATTCCTACATTTGAGCCTGTTTCTCCTGAAAGGCCCAATGATGCTCCCATTATCACTGAGCAATCTGCTGGTGGAGCTGAGGAGCCTATTACTCTCACAACAGTATATGATTTGCTCAATATGTATGTCAAAAAGGTTGATGATCTTCAAACAGAGCTTGCAGACACTAAATCTTCACTTGGTGCTAAAATTGTGGCTTTGAAGAATAAGATTCAGGGACTAGAAGCACAACTTGGGAAGAAAAGGAAAAGAAACTTGGTGGTTTCTTCTGATGAAGAACAAGAGGGAAGGCAAATGGACTCTCTTGGATTATTGGCTGATGTAGCTCAAATGGTTGATGTTTCTTCTTCTAAAGCTGTTGAATCTTCAAAGCCAAAGAAGACTATTCAGTTTCAAAGGAAAAGGAGGAGACTGTATTTGAACAAGGCATCCTTGGAGTCTCTTGGAGTACACAGTGCTGTTGTTCCTGATGAAGTTGAAAAAGAGGTACCAATGGTGAATATTGCCTCTGAGATAAGACAAGAAGCTTCAGTGACAGCACACACTTCAAGAGATCCTTCAGTAGTATCTGTTGATGGGAGAAATGTTGTGTTGGATTCTCACATTGCTGGTTCATCTGCTCAAGTTGAAGATTCTTCTCAAAATGTTTATCCTGATGCATCTGCTGCTGTTCCAATTGGTGATATCTCTCATGATGATTCTTCTGATGAGATATCTCCAAGTGTTCCTGATGTGGATCTTACTGGCAAGGGAAAATATATTTTTGTTGAAGAAGATCTTGATCAAGATTGTGTGACTGATAAAGAAAGAGCTGAGCAGGCCAGGATGTTGAAAGAGTATGCAGATCAAATGAAGCATAAGGCATTATTTACTTCAAATTTGCCTCCTGAAAGACAAAGAGAATTGGATGAACAATCAATCCTTTTTACTGATGAGCAGTGGGATTCTTATACTATGCAAGCTGCTTCCAATCCCACTCTAGCTCAAAGTATTCTAGGAGCTGAGTTTGATAGAAATAATTTTGCTGCACAAATGGTGGCCCTTGGACAACAACAGAAAAAGGATGCAACTGATAAGAGAAAAGCTATTGCAGCTCAAAAAGCTAAAGCAAAGAGAGATAAACCTCCTACCCAAGCACAACAAAGAACTATGATGAGGGAATTTGTGAAGAATCAGAGTAGTGTCTTGTATAATCATACTTGGACTAAGAAGCAAGTCTGGTCATTCTCAGATGAACAATTAATATTTCATTATAATAGAATCAGAACTAGAATGCATCATGATGGCCTTCTTTCTTCTAAACTTGCTGATACTCTGACTTCCATTGGTAAAGAATCCTCTTCTCAGACATTAAAGCATGATGAAATTGAAGCTGCTACTGTACGTGCTGCCTCTTTATCTCCAGCTGCTGATAATGTTTCTATTACTGCTGATCCAACTACTGCTGCTGCTTCATCTGTTCTTGACAAAGGTAAAGCAAAGGTTGTAGAAGAAGATCTTCCTTCTAAGAAGAGAACCAGAAGAAAAATGGAGGAGGATAGATTGGGTGAAGAAGCTGCACAACTCTTGCAAGATGATCAAAAAGCTGAGTTGGCACGAATTCATGAGATCAAAGTAAAAGAAGTTGAGCTTGCTGCTGCTAGGGATGCACAAATTAGGATGCAGATGGATGATAATGTAGCTACTGAAGCAACTGCTGATGTTCCATTGGTTAATACTTCAGTGGAAACATCTGAGTCAGCAGATGTCTCTGCTACTGAACCTTCTTCTCATCATNACATAGACATATTGTATGAATAAAGACTTATCTTGGATTAAACATGCAAGTTAGAGGGGTTAGGATACCCTATAAGGTCTGTAATACACGTACTAGGGTTTAACCCTAAAGTTCTCCACTCCAAAATTCTTCGTTTTAAAATAAGAAAAAACGTTCTATATATATAGAAAACGCGGGCTGACGGTGTCAGCCCAATAGGTGACGTCGTCAGCTCGGCGATTAGGGTTTCCTGACGGCCTTGATTGACGTGGTCATAATTGCTGGTTCCAGATCTGACGACCTTGGTTGACAGCGTCACAATTTACACTACGAACTCTCTGGATCGTCACGAGTCTTTTTTCCACTTCTGGACTTCACTTGTTCCTGACGGCGTCACTTAGTATAGTGTGACGGCGTCACATTCAGTAATCTTCAAGGTCTTTTGAGTTTTTGTTGTTTTCCGCACTTTTTCACTCCGAAAACGCCCGAAAATGCTTCTTTTGTGATTTTCCGTTCAAAAGTACCTAAAATGAGAAAAGAAACGACTTTGGGTGAAATCCAAACCAAAAACATACGAATTAGGACTCAAAATGACCCCTAAAAACGTAACATTTTTCGTCTCATCAACAATCAATCCATTTTACTGATGAGCAGTGGGATTCTTATACTATGCAAGCTGCTTCCAATCCCACTCTAGCTTAAAGTATTCTAGGAGCTGAGTTTGATAGAAATAATTTTGCTGCACAAATGGTGGCCCTTGGACAACAACAGAAAAAGGATGCAGCTGATAAGAGAAAAGCTATTGCAGCTCAACAAGCTAAAGCAAAGAGAGATAAACCACCTACCCAAGCACAACAAAGAACTATGATGAGGGGATTTGTGAAGAATCAGAGTAGTGTCTTGTATAATCATACTTGGACTAAGAAGCAAGTCTGGTCATTCTCAGATGAACAATTAATCTTTCATTATAATAGAATCAGAACTAGAATGCATCATGATGGCATTCTTTCTTCTAAACTTGTTGATCCTCTGTCTTTCATTGGTAAAGAATCCTCTTCTCAGACATTAAAGCAGGATGAAATTGAAGCTGTTGCTGTACATGCTGTCTCTCTCCAGCTGCTGATAATGTTTCCATTGCTGCTGATACAACTACTGCTGTTGCTACATCTGTTCTTGATAAAGGTAAAGCAAAGGTTGTAGAAGAAGATATTCCTTCTAAGAAGAGAACCAGAAGAAAACTGGAGGAGGATAGATTGGGTGAAGAAGCTGCAAAACTCTTGCATGATGATCAACAAGCTGATTTGGCAAGAATTCATGAGATCAAAGTAAAAGAAGTTGAGCTTGCTGCTGCTAGGGATGCACAAATTAGGATGCAGATGGATGATTATGTAGCTGCTGAAGTAACTGCTGATGTTCCATTGGTTAATACTTCAGTGGAAACACCTGTGTCAGCAGATGTCTCTGCTACTGAACCTTCTTCTCATCATTCTATATATATTCCTGGTAGAAGGGCTAAAAGAATGGCAAAGATGAAAGTTTCATCTTCTTCTGTGCATAGGGAAGTGGATCTAGATGCTGATGAATCTTCATTTCTTAGAGAAGGATCTCCTGATGATTGGCCAGAGGGTATTAGAGATGTGTTGGTTCACTGGGAACTGTCTTCTAATGGACAGATTAATACCATTTATAGGCTTGATGGAACATCTTTATCTTTTACCTTTCTGCAAGAAATTTTGCATCTAGTGGATCATCAAGACTTACTGACTCTCTATGATTTGGTTCTGAAGTATTATGCTTCTCATACTTCTACATTTGCTGGATTATATCTTTTGGGTGATCTTAGAGTACTTATGGATTCTACTTCTCCTGATGGTACTGGTTATGAAGTCTGGAAGAATAATCATAAGTGGAAGGTTTTAAGTTGGAAAATTTACCCTCTTCCTTATGTTCATGTTTTGGAGACTACCACTGGTATAAGGGTCATGATGTTCATTGATAAGGATTATCCTTTATCTGTGCCTTTAATGGAGAAGATGCTTTTACACAAGTTGGAGGTTCCTCCTGATCCAGTTGGGAATGCTAGATTGTTTGCTGAATCTCTGATTAGATTGTTCAAGAGCAGGATCAGTGCTGTTTGATGGTATTTTGTTGTATTTTTGTTTTATGGTAATCAACTTACCATGATGTTGCCTTTAACATCCAAAAGTTGGCTAGTCCAAAGGGTACAGCTTTGGTAAAGACATGACAAATCTGTTGATGGCTGTAATGATTTGCCAAAAATCATAGGGTACTCAACTCACCCATGCTTAATTGCTGAGAGTTGAAATGGTCATCAATTCACCATGGATCTTATTCTGTGAAAATCCTAAGAATTGACTAGCCCATAAGTATATGGCTTGTGGTAAAGGCATTGGAAATCCATATTGGTTTTCAATTTACCAAGGATGTTTCCTTTAAGAATTAGCTAGTCCTGAGCAAACGGCTACAAGTAAAGATAACTCAAATCCGTTTATAGTTGATGATTTACTAAAAATCATATGGTTATCAGTGTACCATGGTTTTCGAACTAAAACATTTGGATACTCCAGTAGTGATGGCTATTGGTAAAGAGACATCAAATCCATTATTTTCAATGATTCACCTCTCACAGGAGTTAACACACCTGGATGTGATGAGAATAGTATGAAACTCATTTGTTTTGATGTATCTACTGTCATATGTTGCTGCAAAGATATGGTGTTTCAAGCTTATTCATCATAGAGATGTGAAGTTTTTGGTTCTTTGCTGCTGATGTTCGAAGACAATCCTCTTTTACTGATCTATCAAGGAATCTTGAACTTAACCATGTCAAATTCAAGATTAGGGGAGGATTGTTGGGAATTCTGCTAAGTGAGAATTCTGCTGATGGAACATGCTTATGGAATCTGCTGAAGAGAAGATTCTGCTGAAGAAGTGTTGCTGCTGAAGACTAGGTTTCAGCATATTTAGTTTCTGCGGATAGAGTTAAACCGCGTATTTTGTAATTTAGTTAGGATATGCATGAGTAATATTAGGAAAAGATAATGCATATCGTTTAGAGTTTATAGAATATACGTTTCTTGTGAAACAGTTTAGGGTTCCTTGTCTATAAAAGGAACACAAGTTTATGTTCTATGTATGAGTTTTTGAAAAACAAGATTATATGATATAAAATATCCATAGAGGATCAATCGTTCTTATTATACTTTGTTCTTGCTTATATTTGTTTTCCGCTTTAAGAATATAAGCTTTGGATACTTTCTATTAGGGTGTTTGTGATTACATAAACATTACAACCAAACACACAGTTATGTACCTGAGAGATGCCCATAAGAGCAACTTGATCATGAATATCCTCTGAAGTACAGCTTGCCAGCAGTCCACTCTGATCACTATCACCATCACTTCTCTCATGAGCCTTCCAGTCAACATGATCATCAAAAGTGATCAAGGCTGTGGGATATCCAGTTTTGGCAGTATCAATTTCCCCTTGTTTCTGCTGATAGGTAGAATACCTAACCTCATCAGTAGATTTCCTGTCCTTGCATTCTCTGGAGAAGTGACCCATTTGACCACAAGTGTAGCACTTGATCTTCCTTCTGTCAAACCTAGCTGAATCCCTGCCATTGAAACTAAACTTCCTCCCAGCCTTTTTCTCAAATCTCTTGATGCTCAATGAGAGCATAGCCACCTGCCACTTCAAGTTCATCTCTTCCATATCCAATGGATCCACCTGTTCAAAGTCCTCATAGGAGAGTTGCTGCTGAGATTCACAATCAGCAACAAAAGAGTGAAGTACATCTTCCAACACACTACCAGAAGAATGTGATTTGGTTGGTGTGTATGAAGATGATGCAGATGAAATTGGACTTGAACTAGGAGGCATTATATTGGATGTAGAACCAACAAAAGCTGAGTAATTTGGAGTAGTTGAACGAATAGGACTTTTGACATCTGGTTCAAGAGTTTTGAGCTTGTTGTATAAATCATCAAAACTCATCATGTCCAATCCACCCTTAGCTTTGAGTGCAATACTTACTTGAAGCCATGATGGAGGCAAGGATCTTAAGAATTTAGCATTGCAATCTTCATTGTCTGGCCTTGCCTTCAGCTGATTCAATTGACTCAGAATCTTATGAAATTTGTCATAACCCTTGTGGATACCTTCTTCCTCAGTGATCTGAAACTCTTGAAACTGCTGCTTCAGCATTGACTTCCTCATCCTTCTTGACTCATCATTCCCACCAAATCTAGCTTTAATTGCCATCCAGAGATCCTTTGCATCAGTCATGAAGTGAAAGTCACCCAAGTGATTTGGTGGTATAGCTTGAAGAAGAATAGTTCTCACTTTATTTTCCCGCTGAAGAGCAAGAACCTCTTCAGCAGATGTAGGATCAAGATAGTATATTCTACCATCTGCGTCAGTGCCAGTCCTCTTTGGGCTGTTACCTTTAAGGAACACCTTCCAAAGATTATGATCAATGTTGGTAATCCAGTTCTGCATCTGCATCGCCCAGAGTTCATACTCTTCTTTCTTAAGGTAGGGGAATTTTGCATTGCTGTTAGTGAGAGTGAGGTGATGAAGGGATGCTGTGTTTTGATTGTGTGTTGTATCTGACTCAGTGTCAGATCCAGGCATGATGTAAGGTTGTGTTGTTGAGGAGTGTGTAAAAAGTTGATGTTCTTAGTATCACAGAGACTCTCCCGAGGCTCTGATACCACTTGTTGAATTCAAGATCTGGACTCAACTAGGGTATGAATAACATTGATTGAAACACAGCGGAATATAGAATAAGAACACAATCAACATTACTAATAAGGTTTTCTTTTATTGAATATAAAAGAAACTACTAATACTACTACTAGCTACTACACGCTCTATGCATTTGCTAGACTCTCATTGAAGAGACTATCAATGAAAAGGATGATAATGACCGATGCCCTACCTCCCTTTATATAATAGAGAGGCTAGGGTTTACATAAAAACCTAGCTTACTAAGAAAGCTAACTAAATATTTCATCTTCGGTCCTCATTGTTTCTTCTTTCTTCATTCTTCTCGTGGGGTTTTGTAATTATCAAATCTGTAATTCCCAACAACTAACGTGCTAGCGATCTAGTTTGTGACTTGGTAACCATCCGTTAAGCAAATAACGCGCTAGCGATCCAAGAAGCACATTAGTGACCATCCGTTAGTTGAGGCGTCGAGGACTCGCGCTAGCGATCTACTAAGTTTATACATGAAATGTTTGAGTAAAGCTAGGTTTACCGCTTTAGAATTGTTACTCCTTTGCTTTAGTAGAGGAGATGCGTATATTTTCCAAGCCTATGATAGAATATTCGTTACGACAACTAAACAATTTTGATTTGTTTTAATATTGAAAAAAAATTATTTTGTTTCTACTTCGTTAAGTATTTGGTTATGTGATTATGATAAAACGATTAAGTGCTTAATGATAAAAATACATCCTAATATCTTTTAGGATACTATTTCATAAATTCAATCTAAGGTTTACTTGAGGACAAGTAAAGTTCAAGTGGGGGGATATTTGATGACATCAAATAAGTACATTATATTGACATCATTTATCCTATTTAATTGACTTGTTTTACTATATTATGTATGAGAATTGGTGCTTGATTGTTTAGTTTAGTGATTCTCAGGAAATAACAAGAAATTGGTGAAACTTGGCGATTTTAGACTAAATATGGAGCAAATTAATCAAGATAGAAAAGTATACTGAAATCATGGAGATACGCCGCATCATTCTAGATAGATGCGCCGTACAATCATATTTAGATGAATTCGAAGACCATTGCCTGACTTTGAAGAATGCGCCGCATGTGATTTTATCATGTGTCGCATGCCCGCATATGAAACTTTGGTCAACGAAGAAGATCCAACTTGTTCTACTCCAGATACGCCGCATCACAATATTGACATACAGCGTACTTCTATCAAGACTTCACCAAATACAATCCAAGACACTGAAGGACATGCGCCGCATAAAGATTCAAGATATGCCGCATCTAAAGATGGTGTACGAAGATTTCAGAATATAATAATATTGGACCCCATGCGAAGTTACCTCAATGCGTCATATCTACTTAGTTGATGCGCCGCATCGAACCCTCAGACAGAAACTATAAATACACCATCATTACCTACGAATTTTGTGTGCAACCAAACCCTAAGGAGACGAATTCAGACGAAGAAGCAACATAAGACACACCCCAAACGAAGATCTTAGAACAGCAAGAAGGTCCTGCATGTGTATAATTCATCAAGTAGTTTTGTTTTATTGTATTAGTAAACTTTAATCCATCAGGATTGATGGGTTTGTGGCCACCATATTGCTTCCCTTAAAATTGCTTTCCCATCGATTAAAAGTTTATATGATGTTTTTTTGGTTCTTTTTATATGTGCTTTGATAACCTCTGTGTCTAGCTGTATTTTGCTTGGGCTGCCATACCCTTTCCACGCCTATTTAACTAGTGTCTAAATAAGTGGGATAGGCATAAGTGATCATTAAGGGTTTACTCGCCTATACTTAAGATCCAACGAGACAGATAAGACTACGATACTCATCATATAAAACTAGCATTAAAACAAGTGACAAGCTACTGAACCATAGGACAGGCCTTCTATCTGTATCTATTATCTATCCGTGTATGTGTTTGCTATTTTCTGATTCGTTCTCATTAGTTTTACTTTTTCTGTTTAATCTACAAAACTGTGCTACTCTCTCAGACTAAACCCCCTTGCGTTAGATTAGGTTGTAAAACTAACTTAGAATATTAAAATACTGATTAGGTTAACTAGATATTACGTTACACTCTTATTGATCGACACTCTGCTTACCACTATCTACATATTGATCGGGTAAACTGCTCGTAAGTGTGTGTGTTATAGGATAAGTCGGCAAAATATAAATTTAAAACTTGAATAGGCTAAAACACCTCTATACTACACGTGACACAAACACGCATTAGTATCCAACTCTGGTGATACGCCGTATTGATGGAAGACAAACGAATATTTATAAATATTCTATTCGTGGAGCCTACTCTAGATATCTTGAATACCGCGTATTTCCCTCAGCACGCCGTATCAATGACTCAGGCAGAAGTCTGTAAATACGAGCCGTAATCTCATTTTACAGACACACATCCACAACTTCAGAAGACCCTTGGATCATTGCAACATCAGAAGAACAGAAGGAATTGAAAAGATCAAGTGAAGAAGTCCTTATCATCACAAGAAGTATAATCGTTTGGTTTTCACATTGATTCCACTAAGTTATTCGTTTGCTTATCATTTGTATTTTCTTTCATGTTTAAAACTGATATTTTGGGCTAGCACCCTTAGGTGTTAGCCATGCTATGAATACTATGTTGATCGGATTCCTTTTATTTCAATTTAGTGAATTTACGTTGGATAGTTTATATGTTTATCGTTCAAAGTATATGTTCATTTACTTGTTTATTGTTGGATGTCTATTTCTAGATCATAGAAAGAGATTAATAACATATGTTTATGATCCTTATCATAGTGGTTAGGGGTTAGTAACGACGATGATTGTTAATTGGCTTTGATTAGGACTTGAGGTGGACTAAACCCTAGGTTAGACAATTATGACTAAAACAATGCTCTCTCAGAGTTGACCACTGCGAGAGAGTAGGCAATGCTATGACCGTAGGTTACCGTAGATAAATCATATAGATTAATTAATACCACTTTATGCGTAATTGATTTTGTTAGCCCCATAAGTTACTTCAGGGTTAGGGATTGACATCATAGGGCTAAGTAACTATGATCATCTGGCTTAGTCTACGATAGACAGAAAATGCATGAAGGAAGTTATTTGCATTGATAATATACGCATAATATATATTTAATTATATATACGGGAAATCACATCCGGTAATTAAGGCACTAAAGGGTCACATCGATGCATCTAAAATGGAAGAAAATATTTATTACGTAGTTAATAATTATTAAAGGGGTCGAGAGTATTAAATTAACTAAGTTAATTTAATTAAATATAAAGTGTAAACAATAAAGGAGGTAAAAGAGAAAAACCACAAACCCTGCGATCGACCGAACTCCCCATAGGGGAGGAGTTTGACTTCTTGCAAACTTGGTTACTTAGAGGACAAGCAAAGGCTTCTAGAACCTTCCTTTGTATCCTATAAATACAGAAGAAGGTTCAAGCTATTCTCATAATTCACATACACAATCCTAAAAGCTCTCCCTTTCTCCACCTAGTGTTCGATCTTGTCGACCAAAAAGTCAATCGATCTAAGGGTTCCCAAACCCTTAGTCGATCGCATGTGGTGTTCCTGAAGAACAACCCGCGTGTCTAACTTGAACCATCTAGCAATTCCAAACGTGACCAGTACCGGTGGATATCTGTAGCGTCCTTGTATTGGTATTCAAGAAAAATGATCATGCCGAGTAATTAAAAGGTACGTACGTTCTAACTATTACCATAGTTAGATTATTTATTACTTTAGCACATGCATGGATCCATAGCTAGGGTTTAGAGTTAATTTTATTCCGCATATTAACTTTATTAATATTAATTAACTGTATTCAGTAAATAATCCCCTACAGTGGTATTAGAGCCACTTGCATGCGTGTTGCGGTCCATCTAAGTCTTGCATGATTATGTGTTTGATCCATAAAAATTGGTTGTGTCATATAAAAGTTGTTTTTGGTCAAATATTGGGTCGAACCAAAACCTAGGCATTTAGGGTTTCAGTTTTAATGAAAGTTATTCAAACTGTTAAGGTTTGTATTGTTTTATTGGCTTCTAGTTTCCCTATAATTTTCTCCCATGATAAAATAACACGAAATCCTAACAAGGTCGATCCATTGTTTAGGGTTTCTAAACATTGGTTTTTTCATATAATAAAAAATTGAATCTTGATTTCTTGCTTGACAAGAAACTCGAGTTGAATAACACAAATGTTTTAAACCTTTGAGGATGTCAACAGGGTTTAGGATTTTTCTTAGTCGAAACATACAAGGTGTCACACCCCCAAAATATTGCAGCGGAAAGGTAATCGACGCATGGCGTTCATAGCACAAAGTCAAGAGTATAAAAAACGACCTCTATATGAGTCGTTTAAAAGTCATATCACTTGATTGAATAAAAACAAGACATAGTTTGAAATAGGGTAAAAACCATAGAATACAAACGCACTTTCAAAAATATACTTACTTGAACATTTTACTTTTTTATTGCCAAATGTATCAACGAACTTTTAAATTTTATTTTGATTTGAAACACTTTTTATATCATTAGTCATCATGTGGCAATGTTAGTCCTTTTAGTCAACAAACGTTTGCAAAGTTAGTCCTTTTATACTAACGATTGTTTTTTATTAACTAAAAATTTGGTTTTTCTTACGTTTTCATACATTTTTAGATTAGTCGTCTGTTTTATACATTTTTGCCCGCTTTATTACGTTTTTGTCCGTTTTTACGTTTTCTTTCGTTTTTACATGTTTTCGTCCATTTTTGCACGTTTTCATTAGTTGTTGCACTTTGTTTGTCTGTTTTTTACGTTTTCATTCGTTTTTACATGTTTTCATCCGGTTTTACATGATTTCGTTTGTTTTTACACGTTTTCATCCGATTGTACAAGTTGTGGCCTGTTTTTACACGTTTCGTCTATTCTTACACGTTTTCGTCCGAGTTTACAAGTTTTCGTCCGTTTTTACATGATTTCGTCTTTTTTTTTTTTACGTTTTCGTTCATTTTTTTTCATTTTCCTCCATTCCTACATGTTTTCGTTCGTTTTTCATGTTTTCGTTCCTTTTTGCATGTTTTCGTTTGGTTATACACATTTTCGTATGTTTTTTACGTTTTCGGCCGTTTTTACATGTTTTCATTTGTTTTTGCACATTTTCGTTGGTTTTTACATGTTTTCTTTTGTTTTTGCACGTTTTCGTCCGGGTTTAGATGCTTTCGTCTATTTTTACACTACTTTATCTGTTTTTTACATTTCCGTTTGTTATCATACATGCAAAAACATGTAAACTGGATCAAAATGTGTAAAATCGGATGAAAACATGCAAAAACAGATAAAAACATGTAAAAATGGACGAAAGCGTGTAAAAACGGATCAAAACATATAAAAAAGGGATCAAAACATATAAAAACGAATAAACTGGTGTAAAAATGTATGAAAACGTGTAAAAAATAAATGAAAATGTGTTAAACCAGATGAAAATGTGTAAAACGGGACAAAAACGTATAAAAACGGATGAAACTTGTAAAAGCGGATCAAAACCTGTAAAACCGAGCGAAAACATGTAAAAACGGATCAAAACATGTAAAACCAGACGAAAACGTGTAAAACCAAGCGCAGACGTGTAAAAACGGACCAAAACATGAAAAAATAGACGAAAAGGTGTAAAATGGATAAAAACATGAAAAACCGGACGAAAACGAGTAAAACCAGACGAAAACGTGTTAAACCGGGTGAAAACATGTAAAAACGGACAAACACGTTTAAAAACGGACGAAAATTTATGAAAACGTGTTGGGAATTCTGTTAAGTGTGAATTCCACTGATGGTTACTGCTGAAGGGAATCTGCTGAAGACCATATTCTGCTGATGAAGTATTACTGCTGAAGACATAGTTCAGCATGTTTAGTTTCTGCGGACAATGTTTAGCCGCGTATTATGTAATGTAGTTAGGATATGCATGAGTTATATTAGGAAAAGATAATGCATATCATTTAAAGTTTATAGAATATACGTTTCTTGAGAAACGGTTTAGGTTAGGGTTCCTTGTTTATAAAAGGAACACAAGTTTATGTTTTATGTAACGAACGTGTTTACAAGTTATCAATATATAATCCATAGAGGATTAAGCGTTCTTAGTATTTATTGTTTATGCTTGTATTTGTTTTCCGCATTAGAATACAAGCTTTGGAGATTCTCTATTAGAGTGTTTGTGATTACATAGACACTGCTAACGATCAACGAGAGCTACAAGATCTATCAAGGATACATAGATTCAACAAGTGGTATCAGAGCCTCGGGAGAGTCTCTTTGATACTAAGAAAATCAATTCTTTAAACAACTCCTCAACAACACAACTTTACATCATGTCTGGATCTGATGCTGAGTCAGATACAACACACAATCAAAACACAACATCCCTTCATCACCTCACTCTCTCAAACAGCAATGCAAAATTCCCTTACCTTAAGAAAGAAGAGTATGAACTCTGGGCAATGCAGATGCAGAACTGGATTACCAACATTGATCATAATCTTTGGAAGGTGGTCCTTAAAGGTAATAGTCCAAAGAGGACTGGTACTGATGCAGATGGTAGAATATACTATCTTGATCCTACATCTGCTGAAGAGGTTCTTGCTCTTCAGAGGGAAAATAAAGTGAGAACTATACTTCTTCAAGCTATACCTCCAGACCACTTGGGTGATTTTCACTTCATGTCTGATGCAAAGGATCTCTGGATGGCAATTAAAGCTAGATTTGGTGGGAATGATGAGTCAAGAAGGATGAGGAAGTCAATGCTGAAGCAGCAGTTTCAAGAGTTTTAGATCACTGAGGAAGAAGGTATCCACAAGGGTTATGACAAATTTCACAAGATTCTGAGTCAATTGAATCAGCTGAAGGCAAGGCCAGCCAATGAAGATTGCACTGCTAAATTCTTAAGATCCTTGCCTCCATCATGGCTTCAAGTAAGTATTGCACTCAAAGCCAAGAGTGGATTGGATATGATGAGTTTTGATGATTTATACAACAAGCTCAAAACTCTTGAACCAGATGTCAAAAGTCCTATTCGTTCAACTACTCCAAATTACTCAGCTTTTGTTGGTTCTACATCCAATATAATGCCTCCTAGTTCAAGTCCAATTTCAGCTGCATCATCTTCATACACACCAACCAAATCACATTCTTCTGGTAGTGTGTTGGAATATGTACTTCACTCCTTTGTTGCTGACTGTGAATCTCAGCAGCAACTCTCCTATGAGGACTTTGAACAGGTGGATCCATTGGATATGGAAGAGATGAACTTGAAGTGGCAGGTGGCTATGCTTTCATTAAGCATCAAGAGATTTGAGAAAAAGGCTGGGAGGAAGTTTGGTTTCAATGGCAGGGATTCAGCTAGGTTTGACAGAAGGAAGATCAAGTGCTACACTTGTGGTCAAATGGGTCACTTCTCTAGAGAATGCAAGGATAGGAAATCTACTGATGAGGTTAGGTATTCTACCTATCAGCAGAAACAAGGGGAAGTTGATACTGCCAAAACTGGATATCCCACAGCCTTGATCACTTTGGATGATCATGTTGACTGGAAGGCTCATGAGAGAAGTGATGGTGATAGTGATCAGAGTGGACTGCTGGCAAGCTGTACTTCAGAGGATTCTCATGATCAATTTGCTCTTATGGGCATCTCTCAGGTACATAACTGTGTGTTTGGTTGTAGTGTAAGATATAATGAACTTAAAGAACAATATGATGAATTGAAACCTAAATATAATGAGTGTTATAAAGACCTTGAGTCATATAAACATGGTCTAAAAATAGTAGAAAAACAAAAGATTTGGTTTCAGAAGAATCAAGTTGCTTATGAGGAGGAAATAAAAGGGTTAAAACAGGAATTAAAATGTGCTCAAGATGAGTTAATCTATACTAAGAAGTTAAAAGCTAATTTAGAATCTGATAAACAAGTTCTTCAAGAGAAGCTAATATTGAAATAGCCACACATAAGAAGTGGTTAATATTAGGTGATAATTTAGCTAGAAGTTTGTATGGTACTCAAACTGTAAATTCTAGTATAGGATTAGGTTTTAAGAAATATGTAGGATTAGAAGCTAGAGATGACAGTAGAAAAACTACACCAGCAGGATTAGCAAACTATGTTAAAGAAGGCACCTTACATGCTGTCCCTAGTCCCATTAGAGGTGAACATATGCCCATTGACCTATCAATTACAGTTGACTTTGATGGATCACATCATTTATATGGCAAAAAGTCAAGTGACTTATCTGACCCTGTTACTAATAATGCTGACTCTGTCTCTTGCAGTGACAAGTCTTCTGACAAAGGGTCTACTGCCTATGAAAGCTGTGATTCAAGTGATCAGTCAGACATTCCCAAGACCTCATTCAAGCCCTCACCCAAGTCCTCAAACAAGCCTCTAGGAGTTGCTGCTGATGAATCTCATTCAAAGACAGTTTCTACTGAAGACTTGTTATTTAATTCTTTGCAAAACAATAATGTTAATTCTGTCAAAAACAATTCTGTTAATGTTTGTGGTTTGAATGCTTTCAATAGAACTTCTTTTGTTGATAAATCTTCTAGAAAGAAGAAATGTTTTGTGTGTGGAAGCAAATCTCATTTAATTAAGGATTGTAAGTTTCATGAGCAAAGAATGGGTGATTGTGCTAAGACAACTAGACAAATGTGGAAACGTGTTGATGACATACCTGCTTATATTCCACAAGCAACTCAATCTAACAGCAGATACAATACTGCTGATAAATCAGCATCTGCTGATGCATCAGTTTCTGCTGATAGAACTTTTTCATCATATAGGAAAAGACATGTTGCAAGACCATTCCCTAGATCTGTTTCGTCTTATTATCAGAATGGTTATTGGCCTAGTTATTATCAACCTATGTATATGGGTTGGGGGGACCATGGGATACTGCTGTTAAGCCCTCAGCAGGTTGTTCTTGGACTAACTGGGGATCTAATTATCAAAGAAGATCCAAGAACAATGGTGGATCTTATACATCTACATGGCCTACTTCTTATGATCCACAAGGCAGGCTCAAGTCAGTAATGACTTGAGTCTCCAAAGTGTACTTATATTTTGTATTTTTTTTTGTTGTTATTGTAGGATCATCCCTTACTAAGTAAAGAAGTTGGCATAGTAGATAGTGGCTGTTCAAGGAGCATGTCAGGAAACAGAGAAAAGATGATTAACTTTGTACCCATAGCAAGTGGAGGAAATGTGACCTTTGGTGGAGGAAATGGTAGAATCACAGGAAAAGGAACTATCAGAACACCCATGCTGGATTTTGAAAATGTACTTTATGTGAAGGAACTGCAGCACTTTAATTTGTTCTCAGTGTCACAAATTTGTGATAAAAAGAACAAAGTTTTCTTCTCAGAAGATGAATGTCTGGTACTCAACAAAGACTTCCAACTTCCAGCAGATACACCAATTCTGCTGAGGGTTCCAAGAAGCAATAATTTGTACACATTCAACTTAAATGAGGTACAACCTGACAGTGATCTAACATGTTTGGTGGCTAAAGCTTCCTTGGATGAATCTACCAAATGGCATAGAAGGATGGCTCATGTGAATTTCAAGACCATCAACAAGTTGTCTAAACTTGGTCTTGTTCAAGGGCTTCCTTCCAAGGTCTTCACCAATGAACACAATTGTGTTGCCTGCAACAAAGGAAAACAACACAGAGCCTCTTACAAAGCCATTACAGCAGTGAGCAATATCACAGATCCACTTCAGTTGCTACATATGGACCTCTTTGGTCCAACTCAAGTGAGAAGTATTGATCATAAGTATTTCTGTTTAGTAATCACTGATGATTATAGCAGGTTTTGCTGGGTATTCTTTTTGAAAACTAAAGATGAAACATCTCCAATTTTAAAAGATTTTATTACCCTAGTTGAAAACCAGCTTAATAAAAAGGTTAAAGGTATAAGGTGTGATAATGGAACTGAGTTCAAAAATGTGGTGTTAATAGATTTTTGTAATTCTAAGGGGATAAAAAGGGACTATAGCAATCCCAGGACCCCACAACAAAATGGGGTTGCTGAGAGGAAGAATAGAACCTTAATAGAGGCAGCAAGATCCATGCTTGCAGACTCTAAGTTACCCACAATGTTTTGGACTGAAGCAGTAAGCACTGCTTGCTATGTTCTAAACAGGGTATCTATCACCAGACCTCACACAAAAACACCTTATGAACTTCTAACAGGGAAAGTTCCTTCTGTTCATTACCTAAGACCTTTTGGTTGTCATGTGACCATTTTGAACACCAGTGACCCACTTGGGAAATTTGATGGCAAAGCTGATGAGGGATACATTGTGGGATATTCAGCTCATAGTAAGGCTTATAGGGTATATAACTTGAATGCTAAAAGGATAGAGGAGACTCTTAATCTAAGATACCTAGAAGACAAACCTAATGTACAAGGTCATGGTCATGCTTGGTACTTTGACCTGGATTACTTAACTGATTCTTTGGGGTATACTAGATTTGTTGCTAATCAATCTGCAGGTACAAGAGATGCTCCATCTAACAATGCAGGTGTACAGGATGAAGACTCAGAGGATGAGTCTGAATTTGATGAACTAACTATTGTTGTACCTTCCATTCCTCCTAACCATTTTGTAGGAAACAGTGCAAAAGATACTTCTGAGAAAGATGAAGATGAGTCATACTATGTAGAGGATCTTGCTAAGCTCATGACACAACAACATGCTGCTACTCAAGAAGCTGAGAAACTTGGTACAAAGATTACAAATGATGCTGCAGCACTTTTGAGACAATCAGCACAAACAATCAGTGGAAATCAGGATTCTGCTGACAGTTCTCCTTTTTCTACTGATAACCTCATTACTGCTGATGCTCACCCAGTTTCTACTCCTCTTTCTACTCGTGTGTCAACAGACTTTGGTGAACCTGATGAGACGAAAAATGTTACGTTTTTAGGGGTCGGTTTGAGTCCTAATTCGTATATTTTTGTTTTGGATTTCACCCAAAGTCGAAAAATGTTACGTATATTTTTGGTTTGGATTTCACCAAGGCCGTCAGATCTGGAACCAGCAATTATGACCACGTCAACTGAGGCCATCTGGAAACCCTAATCGCCGAGCTGACGACGTCACCTATTGGGCTGACGCCGTCAGCCCGTGTTTTCTATATATATAGAATGATTTTTCTTTATTTTATATAACCTTGTGGAACTTTAGTCGAATTTTGGAGTGGAGAACTCTAGGGTTAAACCCTAGAACGTTTATTACAGACCTTAGAGGGTATCCTAACCCCTCTAACTTGCATGTTTAATCCAAGATAAGTCTTTATTCATACGATATGTCTATGTGTTGTGTGATATATGCTTGTGCTTGTCTTTCTTTCAACATGCTATGCTAATTTACTTTGTGTTTGCTTAGATCTAATGAAACCTAACTATTGATTATCATGTGATGTGTATGATGTGATTGTTTTTGGGTGAATGTTTCATCTACGTTAAACTAGAGAAAACAGGCTAATCTCCTATACGGTAACAAGCTTGAACGTCTTTAGAAACGTGAATCGTATGTGCGTTATTGATTTTAAGGTAGTATTTCATGCATAGGTTGCTATCGGTGAGCTCATGATAGGATGCTTGACGTATCGTCATAGAGTGAGGTAGGAACTTATAGAGTTAGGGAATTGAACGCACTCCCTACGACTTGTTAGGAATACACCCGTCATCCACGCAAACTCAACATACTAATTACATGGTAAAAGATAGTTAGGGAGTAATGAAATCTAAGTAAACACTACTCTCCACCACTGATTTTCCCAAAACCAAAAAAATACAAAAATATAAGTAGCTTAGAAGTAGATAACTTGGGTTAGTTGACTAGCAACTAATTCCGCCCTATCCTCCAAAACCAGAGATTTTACTGCTTTCATAAAATATAAAAATACAAAAAGAATCTTCCTCCACCCTTAGACCTAGATTAGAGTAGCCTTTAGCCTAACGAACACTATTCCCTGCGAGAGAACGATCAATCCCCCGGTACTTGCCACTACACTATACTACATCGGTCAGGTACACTGCCTGGTGGGGATTGCAAGCTTCTCGAGATCCCTCGAGAGGTAAAACGTAGTGCGTGTTGCAATCCACGCGCATCAAGTTTTTGGCGCCGCTGCCGGGGAATAGTTATTGTTTAGGTTAATTTTTATTCTTAGATAGGTCTACTCACTAGACTCCTTTCTAGTGAGATTTTGTTTTATTTTTCTAGGATCTCTTTAGTCTATCTCATTCTTCGTGCTTGTGTTCGTAACCATTACCATCCGCCATCATGGAAGGTGGTAATATCCTTGATCCCAACAACCCAATTCAACCAAACCCACCTCCTAGAGCCCGCACCTTAGGAGAGTACTCCCGACCTAGCCACCAAGGCTATCGAAACACCATTGAGCTCAACCAAGGAGCCAATGTGACACCCTTGAGATCCGACACCATCCGGTTGGTGCAAAGCGGATGCGCATTCCATGGGCTTCGTTCCGAAGACCCAAATCAACACCTTAAGGATTTCCTCAAAATCGTAGATTCCATAGACCTTAGTGTTGACACCCGAGAGACCACCCGACTACGCCTATTCCAATTCTCTCTACGTGACCAAGCTAGTCAATGGCTTGAGCGCTTACCCGCAGGATCCATCACCACTTGGGACGACCTAACCACTCTCTTCCTTGCCCAATTTTTCCCACCGGGGAGAACTAGCAAACTTAGGAGCGACATCTTGATGTTCCAACAACATCAAGGCGAAACTCTCTATGAGGCATGGAGCCGATTCAAAGACCTACTTCACAAAGTCCCTCATCATGGCATAGAACTTTGGCTCCAAGTCCAAATATTCTATGACCACGTCAACCCCTCCACAAAGCGAACCATTGACCAAGCGGCCGGTGGTAAGCTACGTGATAAAAGTGCGGAGGAATCATGGGAACTCATAGACGAGCTTGCTCTCTATGACAACGAAAGTTGGAACGATCCCCGTGATTTGAACAAAACGGTCAAGGCAATATCCTTGCCTTCGAATAACTCAAGCACTTCCGACCGTAGGATCATGGAACTTGAAGACCAAGTCAAGTATCTAATGAAATCCTACGAAGCTCCTAAACCTTCAAGCCAAGTGAACAAAATCACTTCTTCTTGTGAATTGTGTAGAGGTCCCCACGACACTCGCGATTGCAAGGAACTCCCCGAACAAGCTTTTGCGGACTACGCATCCTCGCGTACCGACGGAGCGGGAGATAAGTGGTACACTTTCAAGCCCGAGCAAAACACATACGGTGATTCGTACAACCCCTCTTGGAGGAATCACCCGAACTTTAGGTGGAAACAACCTCAAGGCAACCCTTCCAACCCACCTAACCGTTTCCAACCAAGCGGTGCACCCTCAAACCGCAACTCCAACAACAATCCTTCCAACGATTTCGAAGGATTAATGTCTAGCTTTATGGCATCTCAAGAAGCTCGATTGTCTAGGTTTGAAGCCGATTTCAAACAACAACAAAGCGAGATGACCAATAAACTCGACAACTTGTTGAAAGCTTTCACCAACCAAGTGTTGACACCCTCGAATAAGGACACTAGGAGCACAACTAGCGGATCTCCCACTAAGGACCCATCATCATCCAAGAATGTCCACTTTGTCAACGTTGTCACTATTAAGCCAATTACTAGGGAAGAGGATGATGAAAATAAGGACGATAGTGACCCTAAGGTTGAGACCGTAGAATCCGAGGTGATTGAGAATAAGGAGGTAGATGACGTAGAGAGTGAAGTCGAATACTTCAATAGGTGGCCCACCAATGAAGAAAAGGAATATCATAAGGACTTGTTTGATAGCCCCGAGACACCACACTTCCTAGGTAATCCAATCATCAAAGCAGGTGACCCATCTAACCTCAACATACCATGCAACATAGGGCATCTTCATGCATGGAAAGCTTACATAGACCTTAAGTCCCCCATCAACATCATGAGTAGAGCCTACTACAACTTGATAAAAAGAGACCCACTAGGATTTAGGATGTTGCCAAATACCCGATATATAAGCAATTTTGTGGGTAGGGTCAAGGGACTTCATGTATTCGTAGGCAACTTCACCTATGTCACCGATTTTGTGATAGTTGAGGATATTCGACCGGTAATTGATGATTGCCTAACTCAAGTAGTGTTTGGGAGACCATTTGTTGAGGCCTCTAAGATGAGTTATGACCCATCCCTAGGGATAGTTAAATTCAAGGAAGGGACCGAGGAAATAGCTTACCAAATGCCATATAAGATAGAGCAATACCGGCTTTTATCGGACCTTGAGAAAGAACATAAGCAAGCGGTCTACTATAGGAATGAAGAGGATAAGCGTAGAGGAGTAGACTACGTCATGAGAAAAATAATAGGATTCTATAAAGAGTGTCTAGAGTTAGGTCCGGAGTACACAACCGGACAAGAAGTCACGTAACGAGGCAAGACCTCGAGTCTAGCTACAAGACTCATTAATAAAGAAAAGCGCTTCTTGGGAGGCAACCCATGTTTTGTGTGTTTTTGTGTTTATTTGTTTCCGTATGTAAATTATATTTCTTGTTATTGATTCATGCTTCAAACTAAATTGTGAAAATGCTTTATTTTGTTTTTAACTTCGTCTTAATCACATATAAAGGTAATTCGCAAAAGCTAAGTGTAAGAGACATCCAAATCGGTTAATATAGAACGAATGAACATGAATCATAACAACGAAATTAGTTTACATATTCGTAATTGTTAGAGTCAAATGCTTGTATCGAGTCATAATGATTTTTTCTGCAGAATTCCCAGGAATTGAGCCAAAGGTTTTCCAAGAAATTTTCCGGAAACTCAACTTAAACTTTCTGTCAGAACACTCTGACGGCGTCAGGAGTTAATACCTGACGACGTCAGGTGCAAAAATCTGGAATTTATTTGTTGATTAAAGTTTACTAACGGAACTTGTATGTTTGTCAAAATCTCTCTTATGAATTCCAGGAAATCTGTAGAAAAATCATTCCACAAGCATTATATCTTACTTGCTTTCTAGGTATACGTCTATATATATATGAATAATGCCGCCGATTTTACGCGAGGTTTCTTGTAGTGTTTCCATCTTAACAGGTTATTTAGGACAAGAAGATGATGCATATACTGGAAGGGAAGCTTTGATAGTTCATCTTCTTGGAGGAGGATCTAACCGTGTTACTTCACTTGCATAAAGAACGAATCAGGGGAGTATCCGATTTCATTCTTTTAACCTTTTATCTCTTCCATTTCTTATTTTAGAACATTGGGGACAATGTTCAACTTAAGTGTAAGGGGGGTAAATAAGGGTAGATTAATGATACCTCATATGATACCATTATGCTTGATTTTTGATTGTTTGAAAGTAATTGTGTAATAAAACTCAACTTTAGTGCCCATGTGTGTACCGGTAATACTTAGATTCTAGAACTTGCGTTAGTGACCATTCCGAGTCCACAAGTGAGACTACATTCGTGTAGATTAGGATTAACTACATGATAAGAGGCATTAGGATAACCCTTGTTTTAAACCTGTATTATAATTACATTGGCTACATTGGTCAAGTAATTCTCCCACACCTTTGCGATGTACCCATTTTCGGTACACGATACCCCTAGTACACCCCTCAGAGCCTATCCCTTTCGTTTCTAAGTTTAAGCATCATACTTAAAGGAAGAATTTGTTTATAATCCACCCCAAATGTGCAACCAAATCACCTTAGCCTACCATGTATGCACTCACCTTTAGTGCATTATTGTTATTTGTTAAACCCTTGTCAATTATCTAATTAGTTACGTTGTTGCTAAGTCGAGTCATATCTTGTACATATTGTTTTGGGATGATTGGGACACATGGGTAAAGTACTAGTGTTATGGAGTAATGGGGAAGAACATCATTTATTACCCCCATATGTGCTAAACGTTTTCAAAAGTACTCCAAGTGTTTTAATTATTTCAATTCGAGTCGTAGAATAGTAAATGTAAAGTATGTAAAAGTTCAAGTGTAAGGGGAAAGCTTA
>LBNU01003756.1:169903-213966 GCA_014162995.1 Artemisia annua | reverse complement strand
TATAAAAGGAACACAAGTTTATGTTTTATGTAACGAACGAGTTTACAAGTTTTCATTATATAATCCATAGAGAATTAAGCGTTCTTAGTATTTATTGTTTATGCTTGTATTTGTTTTCCGCATTAGAGTACAAGCTTTGGAGATTCTCTATTAGAGTGTTTGTGATTACATAGACACTGCTAACGATCAACGAGAGCTACAAGATCTATCAAGGTTACATAGATTCAACAAAACCTCAATAACTTCACTTCGTGGTGAAACCTCACAATATTCAGCCTGTTCCGGTCATTTTGACAAGCATTTCACTGAAAACGGAGTTACGGTTCAAAAGTTATGGCCGTTTGAAGTTTTGACGTAAAAAGTCAACTCTAAGTCAAACTGTGAGATCAACTCGCACCCAAAAGAACCAACTCGCATCAGCTTTGTCAACTC
Source organism: Artemisia annua (assembly GCA_014162995.1). Taxonomy (NCBI): domain Eukaryota; kingdom Viridiplantae; phylum Streptophyta; class Magnoliopsida; order Asterales; family Asteraceae; genus Artemisia; species Artemisia annua. The sequence continues at coordinate 213,534 of LBNU01003756.1, read as the reverse complement.
GCAGTTAAGTAATCAACTCACAGTCAATTTATCAACTCGCAACAAATAAATCAACTCACAGTCAAGTAGATCAACTCACATCCAAATAGTCAACCCACACTGAAACTCAACTCACATCCAAATGAATCAACTCGCATCCAAATAAATCAACTCGCAGTCAACTTTAATCAACTCGCAGTTGAGTATCAACTCGCAACCATAATCAACTAGCAGGACTTAATCAACTCGCAGCAAAGATCAACTCGCAGACTCTTGTCAACTCGCAGTGATAATAAAACAAAAATGTCCTTGTCTTTGCCTTTTTGTCTACTTTTCTATTTTGAGTATAAGTCCAAATCGCATTAACCAAATAACTTCAACTCGCAACAGGTTTTAATCAACTCACATTCAAAAACAATCAACTAGCAACCTAGAACACACTTCGAACGTCAACTCGCAGCGAAGAACCAACACCCAAGTTGCAACAAACACAACACTAGGCTTATGAAACAAACTAACCAAGCACAAAACAAGGCTCCTATACCACTCCTAATCAATAAAGTACAAGAACATCACACTATAAATCACTAAACGAGATCAAACTAGAGTGTTTTCTAAGGATACAAATCGAACAAAAAAAAACACAAAACCAATCCTAAAAATCCGAGTACATGCAATCCCAAGAATGAAACCTAGGCTCTTGATACCAATTGTAGGATACTCATAAACATAAATACGTATGGTTCTTGTGGTTTTATGGATCAAATTGTTAGAGAGAGAAAGAGAGAGGAGGGAGCCTTTCTAGAGAGAGAAACCAAGAGATATTAAATTAGTAGAATGAAAGGTCCAACCCTCTCCCTTGGGTGGGAGAGGGTATTTATAGTTACAATAATATTGCCCCATGAAACGGGCTGTGGAGTGAGCTGACAGTGGGTAAAGACCCGACCCACTCCACGAATACTAATTACATATTAACCAACTATTATACTACTAGGATAGATACTACGAGCTACTTAATGCTAAACAATGCTCGGGGTGACCGAGTCTTTTCATATGAAGAATTGTATTCCTAACATATGCTTTCGTCCATTTTCATACGTTTTCGGCCGCTTTAACACGTTTCATACGTTTTCGCCCGCTTTCATACGTTTTTTGTCTGTTTTCATACTTTTTCGTTCGTTTTCATATGTTTTCGTCCATTTTCATACGTTTTCGTCCGTTTTCAAACATTTTTTGCTGTTTTCGTTCGTTCTCATACGTTTTCGTCAATTCTCATATATTTTCATCCGTTTTTATACGTTTTTGTCTGTTTATATACGTTTTCGTCGATTTTCATATATTTTTGTCCGTTTTCATACGTTTTCGTCGGTTTTCATATGTTTTTGTCCATTTTCATACGTTGTTGGTAGGGATGGAAAAAGCACCCGAAACCGACGGGGAAAACCGAAACCCGAACCGGTTGGGTCGGGTTCGGGGGCGGGTTGGCGGGTTTGGATGCGGGTTTGGGTATTGATATATTTTTTTAGCCGGGTACGGGTTCAGGTAATACCCGCCCGATTACCCGTACCCGTACCCACATCCGCTTACCCGAATCTATATCCGCTTTATTGATATTATAATTAACTAGAATATATATACATTATATATAATTTCTTCCATTATTATTTTTTATATATGTATCTCTATTACATAACATATTTTATTCTTTACATGAATTATCCAAAAGCATTAAATCGTTTGATACGATATTCATTTTCTTTAACTTTAAAAAAAATGAATATATTATGGTGTTTTCCTTTGTTTTTTCGGTGGATTTTAATGTGACTTAATATTAATACCGCCATTTTATCCATATAATATTCAATTGGGGATAACCAAAACCCGCGGGGAAAACCCGAAAAACCAATTGATAATATTAATCGGGTATCCAGTGGGTAATGGGGTGGATACGGGTTTGGATATTATAAACGGGTACGGGTACACTAAAACCCTCCCCGAACCCAACACGTTGCCATCCCTAGTTGTCGGCTATCCGTTTTCATACGTTTTCGTCTGTTTTCATACGTTTCCAACCGTTTTTATACGTTTTCGTACGTTTTGTCCGTTTTCAAACGTTCTCGTCCTTTTTCATATGTTTTCGTCCATTTTCATACTTATTCATCCGTTTTTATACGTTTTGTAATATCATTATAGTTTTATATGCCCTTTTTCATATGTGTTTTCTAAAAAAATTATGTTTTTCCAGGTATAAGGTGGCTTTTGTTTATGAAATATCACAAGTGATATTAGACATTAACTATGTTTATGAAATAAACATGTGATTAGATATTAACTGTTGTACACAATGATGCAGACTTAGATGCTTTTGAGTTATTTAAATATATATAACCTGACATGAATGATGTCTACTTTTGGTCATTTTATTACTTTATCAGTTTATCATATGTGATATTACTCATATGTAGAATAACATAATGAGTATCACATTATACTATTTTATCACATGAGTTATTACTCTTCAGTAACTAACGTCAATTTAAATACTCTTCATCTTTCTTACAGTGTTATATCACAAAAGATAAATAAGTGCCACTTACAAATATCAAAATTAATAAAAAGCATAGTTAATGTCTAATATCACTTGTGATATTTTATAAACAAAACCCATCTTGTACCTGAAAAATATAAAGATATTAGAAAACACATAGGTGATAAAATAAATATATATATATATATACAGAGCAATGAAATCTCAAGTTTACGTGAAAAATATAAAGGTATTAGAAAACACATAGGTGATAATATAAAATATATATATATATACAAAGCAATGAAATATCTCAAGTGATATTAAAGGTTAAAAAAACATACTTATTTGTTTATGAAATATCACAAGTGGCACTAGACATTAACTATTTTTATGAAATATCACAAGTGATATTAGACATGTCATATAATATAGTTTAACTAATAAGCATTGTAAATTATCATCAACTTAAAATATTACAACTGATACAACTTTAATATAAAGCAATCACATAAACAAAACATATCAATCCAGTGCAGTTCAAAGCAAATTGAACTAAATAGCTTAACTAATAAACTAAATTACATGTCATTAACTTAAAATATTATAGGTGACAATTTGAGACCCATTGCATAATCTTGAGTTTAGTTGGTCAAAATTTTTTTTAGGGTTTATATGTTTTATACTTTTTTGTATCTTTTTTTATGTTTACATACGTGTACGAAAACATATGAAAACGGATGAAAGCGTATGAAAAAACGGAGAAAACATACGAAAACGTGTGAAAACGGATGAAAATATGTGAAAACGTACAAAAACAGATGAAAATGTATAAAATCGTATGAAAACGGACAGAAACGTACGAAAACGTATCAAACCGAAGGAAAACAACTGAAACACCCGAAAACGTATGAAAACGGATGAAAATATATGAAAATGGACGAAAACATATAAAAACGATTGAAAATGGCCAAAAACGAATGAAAACGGATAAAAACATATGAAAACGGATGAAAATGTATGAAAACGTCTGAAAACAACCGAGAACATATAAAAATGGACGAGAACATATAAAATGGATGAAAACGTATGAAATAGATGAAAACATGTAAAAAAGAACGAAAACGTATAAAAATGAACTAAAACGAATGAAAACGGACGAAAATGTATGAAAACGGACGAAAACAGCCTAAAGCGTATGAGAACATATAAAAACTAACAAAAACGTATGAAAACGGATGAAAATGTATGAAAGCGGACAAAAACATATGAAAACGTCTGAAAACGTATAAAAACGTCTGAAAATGGACGATAACGTATCAAAACGTATAAAAACGGATGAAAACATATGAAAGTGGATGAAAACGTGCAAAAATACGAAAAAAAAACGCCCATTAATTGCAATTTGGGCAAGATTTGACACCTCTATAGATAATAAAGGAATGGTTGTAACACCCCAACCCGAAAGCGCTAAAGTGTAACATTATGGAGTCAAATCAGAACACAAGTGAAACGGAGATACATTTCTAATACAAAGTTTACAAAGGGTTACAAAGGGAAACTAAACAAAGTACAAAATACAAAAGGGGCAACAATAATATACTAAGCCCAAACATAAAAGCTTCTAGTCATCTCTAAGTCCAACAAGTAGCTAACAGGGTGAAGCCTTCTAAGCCCAAAAGTAAAATCTCTCCATCCATAACCCAGCTTCCTACTAAACCTGCCGCAGGAGAAAAGAAATGCGGCTGAGCTTACAACGCTCAGTGAACAGATATGTACAGATAACAAAGCAAAAATAGAGAAACGATATGAATGAAAAACAATAAATATAGTCAAGAGAATCATAAGAAGTACAAGGTAAAGGAGTAGGATAAATGGTTAAGGTATAAGGTGAGTGTATGTGTCAGTATATTTACCCCAGGCCACACAAATATCCAAACAAACCATATCACATCTTATTAATCAATGTATTCGGATGGGAGTCCTGGGAATACCAAATGTAGTAACAAGGGAGTCCTCAAGTAATCCACGGAGTAGCTAGCTCCCAAAATGTGAAGGGACTGCATGCACGCATACCCAATCCCCACACAAATATAATATATCCAATCCGGATATCCACACAAATATCACACAAAACTAGGATGCATCCATACGCCCCTGCAAACAAATCATAGTGGCCAAACATATATATTCTTGAGCTCATAATCATATAACAAAAAGGGACGGTGTGGTACATCTCTCTAACCACACTAGAGTCATAACATTGGTGCATCAATTCTACGGTCATGGACCCCCCATAACTGGGAACAAAATAATAATGCCTAGGTAAATACTGAAGGGTCAAAGGTAACCAGAGTTCAAATCAATGTCAATATCCATATCACGGTCAAATAATCAAGGTTCAAATCCAAAGTTCAATATCAAGGTTCCAGTAGTATAAGTGTCAATGTCAAAGGTTCCGATCAACAAGGTTCAATATCCAAAGATCCAAAATCCCATGGTTCATAGTCAAAGGGTCATAATGAAAGTTTAAAGCCATAGTTCAATTTAGCAGGTTCATATCAATTGTTTTAAAAAGGTTCGTAGTACAATCCAATTAAAAGGTTTATAACAAAGGTTCATTTAGAAAGAAATCTTCCAAGAGACAGCATTTATAAAAGTAATCTTTAATGAAGGTCTTCTTAAAATATCCTTTAAAAGTAGTCCTTATGAAATTATAAAATCCTATATAAAAGTGGTCTTAAATCATGTTAGAAATGTCATTATAAAATAGTTTCTCCTTTAAACATTCCCATATCATAGTTACGAAAAGGTTTTCACATCCTGTTGATATATCCCAAAAGAACCTCCAAAGTTTCAAAAGGTCCAAATGCTAAGGTTACAAAAGGTTAACGAACGGGTTATGTCAACATCACCATGAGGGTTTCTACGAATACCAATAGAATCACAATACCAACGAAGCACATCAACCTCAGAGCCAAAGTATAAAGGTTCACACATATCAAGGATTCAAATATCAGTGGCAGCTCAATATTAAGGGTTCAAATATCACAAGATATATCAAATAGGTAGACTAACATAAAGGCTCAGAATCATATGACAAGATCAATCAATGCAGTCAAAGAGTGGAAAGACAAGTCATACGAAACCTTTACTAAAAAGGTCAGAATATCTGGGCCTTCGCCGAAACACACAAAACCAAGATCAAACAAAAGAAGAAAGATCGCTCCCGCTTCACCGGACCTAGAAGAAAGTGAAAACGGATCATGAAGAGTTCAAATTTACTTAAGTTAACTCTTTTGGTTATCTTTCCATTTTTAGTATCTTTCCATCTTTAGTAAGTTTCCAAAAATAGCAGGTTTCTATATTTTAGGGTTTAATATGCAATTAACCAAAGTTAAAGGTCTAAAGTGTAAATATTACAATTCTCCATATTTTATACCATTTAATCCATGAGTTAATAATATTTACCATTCAATACTTCAAGTTTACAAATGTTACAATTTAAACCCTCAAGTTGCATTATTTACAAAATGAGTCCTTTTTAATATTTAATTTACAATAGTAACCATGTTTAATTTAAATTAACACTTATAACCCTTAAATATCAAAAGTATACCATTTCAGCCCTTATTACAATATATATTCAAACCAGCCCCTTAACTTTCCTAATTTACAAGTTTAGTCCTTTAATTAAAATAAATACAATTTATACCTTTTTACTTATAGAAATTACAAGTAAACCTTATAAATTACCAAACTTGCATATTATACCCTTTAACACATTTTAAGTGCAGATTTCAAGTTTCCCAAATTTACCATTTACACCCTTCAATTTAATTAATTACAAATCGTACCATATATATATATATATATATATATATATATATATATATTGAACCATTTAAAACATTTTAATCCTTATACTTACACAAATTACATACAACCCCCTGGTTTTTACATTTTTTACAGATTCCCCAAGTATTAGAATGAGGCACAAAAATGCCCAAAGAGTTTAATTAATTACAGAACACACCCTTACAATTTATCATAATCAAACGGTTTGTAATTAAAATCAAATAAGCCCTAAACAATTTTAACCAAATCATTTAACCATCATTACATGTTCATATCAGTATTTAAAACATATTATAATCATATGAACCCTAACCCTAGCTTGCTCGTAATTATTTTCTTATTATTTCCTTAATTCGATTTCAAAAACCCGATTTTAAATAAAACTCCAAAACAGAAATTACATGCTTCGAAAATCCAATTTCTCATTTTCTTAGGGTTACATTAACAGTATTTAATCCAAAAAAATTAGTTTTGAGCCCTTGAAAAATTATTTTCAGCCAATTCTAATTAAATACCGATTTAGGGTTTTAGGTTCATAAAATCACGTATGGTTGTTCTAGCATGCATGGCTCGATTCCATTATTTTATATGGATGTTATAATGCATAAAGAGTGAAAAGAAAATACCAGGACGATTTATGAACCAGTGGAACAACAGAATCGAATTTAGTGCCTGATTTTGAATATAAACGAATAAAACAGCAACACCCGATCGAATAGAGTTTTGTACACGCTGAGGCTTATTTTTCCCAGCTTTTATATGATTCAAGGAGTCCCAGAAAAATACTCCCTTTTACCCAGAAAATTTGTAGCCGCCGTTTTTAGTTTTTGAGTGGTTTAGGGTTTATTTTGTGTGTTAAAATTAAAAAAGGGAATGATAAACGAGTTATAGGGGGGAAATCACTTAAATTTCGGCCTAACTGATCTTGCTAGGTCAAAGTTATGATTTTGATGCCTTTCCATATTTATTTTGATCATTATCTCTTATTTAACCACTTTTAAATACAATTTATAAATAATTAAAAGTGTAATTTGGTTATGTATAATTATAAAGTGAAATTTAAAATTATTTTATGTTACTTTAAGTATAAAGAGTTCATGGTAATTATCTCACTTCATATGTAGCTATTTACAAATTTTTAGAATTTAGTTTGTATTTGTTTTAAGTGTCTAATTCAAATTTTAAGTAATAGGGGCAATTTGGTAACTTAAGCACGTTATGAAAATATGGGTTTTACAATGGTTGGAGTGAGTTTTAAGTGAATTTACACTTTTTGTCACTCCATATTTTTTAAATATTAAATCTCGTCTTTTTAATCAAATGAACTGAATGGTCTAGATTTGTTCCCCAGTTTCTACCAAAATAAGAGTTTGCAAAATTACTCACCTCTATGATATATAAATCTATAAATATTTTTATATTTTTATGTCGCATTAGAAAACATTATGGCTTCGCCATAGCTCCTAAGATTTGAAGCTTGGTCATATCACCACGACACGCCTCACGCTATTTATAACCTTGCCAAATCTACCACATCTATACCAGGCAACATTAGTATTTAGCACATCATCAATCAAAGTGCCATGGTCATCATCAAACAGGGGGAAAATAACAAGTCTTGCTTTGCTTACCTATGTTAAGCAAAGTGAGTTGATTCGTTTTATGCCATGTTCTTAAAGGCAGCATTTGATGATCATTTATATATGTAAGTGAGAATTTCATTGATTACTTAATAATAAGCTTGTAAGATCACTGCAACGAACCATATGATGCTTTTATGATATACATTTATCTACAACATCTCTAATTTGTTTTTGTATGTTTACAGTAGAAGAAGAAGTGGCTGTAGAACTTGACTTTAATTCGGGTACTAGCTTAAAAACCCGTGTAACACACGGGCTTTTTAAACTTATTTGACTATAAGTATAAGTGAAAAATAATGTTATAATAACGCTCAAAGTTAACATGTTTTTAGAAGCGTTATGAATGTTTTTATGCATGTTATTTGGTTACTTTTATATGCTTTTGCAACTAAATCGTACCAAAGTATGTTTTTGTAGCATATGTAGCCAAATGTAGGAAAAATGAGGAAAAAGTGAAGAAAATGGAGCACATGCGATTACACGAAGATTCCCAAGTTCAAAGTCCAATTTGTGAAGTAATTCATAAGGAGAAACCTAAGTTTGGTCACTTCAAAGTTCCAAGTTCAGAGTTAACCAAGTGTGGATAGTGCATGAAGAAATACACAACGAAGTTAAAAATCCAAAACCATTCAGAGATCACCAGCCGATCGGTTGGTGACCAGCCGATCGGTTGGCCATAAAGACCACCTCCATCCGATCGGTAGCAGCCCGCAACCGATTCGGATGGAAGTTCTGCAAAGGAATAAAACTTTTTGTACACGAATCTTGGCCTTTTGTCTTAAAGTTCTAGGCTCTTCTTAGTGTCTTGTTGTCCAAGCTCTGGCATTTATGTCCCTATTGATTGCTAGGAGTATTTGACAAGCCTAAAAGGACTTCTAGAGGACACAATTCATAACAACAATTCAAGGAGACATTTACTCTCATTACTACTCTCAATTATTATCATCAAAAAGCTCTCAAGAAGGCAAATTCGTGCAGAAAGAACCAGTAGCATTTGGAGAACCAAGGAAGCAACATTTGGAGGCCAAAATCTCAAAATACCATCACCAATACTTAGGTTATCAATACCTTGTCATTTGTTATCAATTTCAAAGCATTGTAAGACTTATAACCATGGATTCTAATGTTAAATATTCTGAGTTTGTTTACATGTTTGCCATGAGTAGCTAGAAATCTTTTTACACTTGTTTTGATGATGTTTTATACTTAGTGATGTAGTGATTGTGATAACATGTTTTAATTCAATTTCAAGTCAATCCTAAGAACCAATTGTACCTTATGTTTCATCGTGACATTTGTTAAGTTAAGGTTAACTAATTGATAATATTTTCAAGGGTCGAAAGATTTGGTATTACTCAACTAGTTATAATCATTTGTCTATGAATGATTGTTTTTCACCATAATTATTCTTAACTCAACAAAGAAACAAGAAGTATGATTGTAATAAGAGTGCTTTTATAACATCAAATCGGATTGTTTGTAAAACTCTAGTTGGACGAAAGTTTAGATTTTATAAACAATTGTAACCTTTTTGTCTATGAAAAGGATACCTTTTGTAATGACCATTTCCTAAGAGTATTTGATTTATAATAAGAGTTTATTCTTGTGTTTAAGGAAACCATACCTTATGAACCTTGGATAGATCTTGAATTGATTGGTTTACACTTAAAGCTTGTTTTTATGAACTAAAATCTTGGCCAGGTTTAACTTGTAGAAACAATAGATTAGACCACCATCTAATTATCACAACCAACATGTTCACAAGAGTTATCACAATCACATGTGTCATTAAGTAGAAAACTAGTCTAAATAAGTGTAGTTTTTAAATTATTGAATTTGCTTATCACCTTATTTGCTTACGATTAGAGAAGTACTTACAGACTAATATTAGATTCACTCACAAATCCCTGCGAACGATCCCGACTTACCATCATATCTTGCTATAATGGACGAGTACACTTGCTCGTATATGTTGTTTCTAGATTCGGTAATTCACCTTTATAAATTTAAAAATTGCACTAACAAATAGCACATCAAGTTACTTGCTATAGTAGAATTAATATGAAACCCAAGTCGTGAATACATAACTTCTCATTATGAGTGATGCGTGTAATCTGTCACTTTGTAGTATAGTTGTTTTTGCCTATTCAAGTTTTAAATTTATATTTAGCCGACTTATCCTAACACACACACTTAACGAGCAGTGTACCCGATCAATATGTATATAGTGGTAAGCAGAGTGTCGATCACTAAGAGTGGTACGTAATATCTAGTTAACCTAATCAGTATTTTAATATCCTAAGTTAGTTTTACAACCTAATCTAATGCAAGGGGGTTTAGTTTGAGAGACTAGCACAGTTGTAGATTAAACAATAAAAGTAAAACTAATGAGAACGAATAAGAGAATAACAAACACGTACACGGATAGATAATAGATGCAACAAGAAGACCTGTCCTATACCCATACGCATGGCTGACGATCAACCCATGTGGGCCGCAAATCGAACCGTAGCACCCACTCCTGGATCTGCTATTGTTGTTACCAACCTTGGTGAAAACTTTACCGTTAAAGGTCACCATCTTTCTATGATCAAAGACCGTCAATTTGATGGCCGTTCGCGGGCCGATCCGCATAAACACATTGCCGAATTTATTGAAATTTGTGGCATGTTCCGTTATGGAGAAACCAATGTCGATGCTATTAAGCTCAAACTCTTTCCATCATCACTTGCTGGAGATGCCAAAGTTTGGTATAACGAATTAACCGCAGGAACTATCAATACTTGGGAGGAGATGAGGCAAGCTTTTGTAAGCCGATTCTTTCCACCTGCCATGTTTGATAGGTTAATGGGAGAAATCCGTGATTTCACCCAAAATCCTAATGAATCTCTTGTTGAAGCTTGGCTTCGCATGAAAGATTTGCTCTGAAGTTGTCATGGTCATAATTTAGGAAAAGGAACCATAATCCAAATCTTTTATCATGGTCTTGATGATCCATCCCAAGCAATCCTTGATGCCGGAGGAATTTTTCTTTATAAAACTCCTAACGAGGCATATCAACTTCTCGAAGATCGAGTACTCCTTAAACTCGATTGGTCAAAAGATTCCAAAACCAAACCCTTGCGAAAAACCATTGCTTTTGCCGAAAGTTCAGATAATTCGAAACTCATGGAGAAACTAGAAGCCTTGACTTCTCAAATCGACTCGTAATACAAAGATATAAAAGGAGAAATGAAAGAAATGCGAGATGGCTGTAATAATTGTGGAGGAAATCACACATCATCCGAGTGTGATGACCAACCTATAAATAAACCCATTGAAGGGGAAGCCAATTATGTCCAAGGAGGATATCGTGGAGGAGGTTTTCGTGGTAATTATTACGGAAGAAGTTCTGGAAATTGGCAAGACCGCCAACAAAGGGATAACAACCGTGATTCTCAACCTCGAGTAGACAACCCAAACCAACCAAATTCCGATAAGAAGGAAGAATCTGATTTCGAAAAAATGATGCGAGATTTCGTAACCACTCAAAGAGCCACAAACGAGTTTGTGAAAACTCAATTTTTCAATCTCAAAACCAAATTTGAACAAAGTCAGAAAAATCATCAAGCTTCTATCCAAGATCTTGAACAAAAATTTGGAAGACTTTCTGATCAATTTTCTTCTCGAGTTCCTTGTACCTTACCAAGTAACACCCAATCCAACCCAAAACCATCTGGATCTAACAATAAGAGTTATCGTCCACCACAAACCAAAAATGAGCATATCAATGCTGTGTTCACTCGAAGTGGTCTCTCATATGATCCACCACCCGTTCCTACAGATAATCCTGTCATTCCTGATGAGGATGAGGAAGAAGCTGAAGAAGAAGCAGCTAAAGAAACACCAACACCAACACCAACCCAAGAAAATACCGTTACACCAATTAAACCTTACACACCAAAAATACCATATCCACAAGCCCTAAGAAAAGAGAAAAGAGAAGAGCGAAATAAGAAGTTTATTGAGATGATCAAAGAAGTTAGAATTAACGTACCCCTCGTTGATGTTCTAGCTGGAATGCCCAATTATGGGAAATTTTTGAAAGAACTTCTTAATAATCGAAACAAGTTAGAACAAATTTCCGCTACTGTTCTCAATGAAGAATGCTCTGCTATCATTCAAAACAAAATTCCACCAAAACTTGGAGATCCCGGAAGTTTTCTCATACCTTGCACATTAGGAAACAACATCAAATGTGATGCTTTAGCCGATCTAGGTGCAAGTATCAATTTGATGCCCTATTCGTTGTATTCCAAACTTTCAATCAATACATTGAAACCCACTAAAATGAGTATAAGATTAGCCAACCATACATACCAATATCCTGTTGGGGTTGCCGAAAATATGCTTGTTCAAGTTGGTAAATTTGTCTTTCCCGTGGATTTTGTCATCTTAGAAATGGAGGAAGATAGTCGAGTACCTCTAATCTTAGGAAGACCTTTCTTAAACACCGCTGACGCCATGATCAAAGTAAAAGGCAAAGAACTCAATCTTGGAATAGGAGAAGATCGAATCACTTTCTTAATCGATAAAGCAATGAAATATCCAAATTCCAGTGATGACACATGCTATAACATCGATGTTATTGATGAAGTCACTGAAGAAGAATTAGATGCTTTACTTGACGATTCGAAACCATTCATGTATACTTCTGAAAAGATCAGTGAAGCAGATTCTGATAAAGAATTTGAGGAATTCATGGAAATAAAATTTGAAGAGGAGGAAGAAGAAGAAGAAGAGAAATTTGAATATATCACTGAAAAAGATCAAATGAAAATCAAATCTTCTCTAGAAGAACCACCCACCGATTTGGAACTCAAACCTCTTCCCAATAATCTCGAATATGCCTACTTAGAAGGAAATTCACTACTTCCGGTAGTCATATCTTCGTTGCTCGAAACAAATCAGAAAGAACGACTCGTTTCTGTTCTTAAGAAGCATAAACGCGCTTTTGCATGGAAAACTTCTGACATACCAGGAATTAGTCCAGATTTTTGTAAACACAAAATCAATTGTAAAGAAGGTACTAAACCTGTTGTAGAAAGACAACGTCGACTCAACCCAAATATGAAAGAAGTGGTTAAGAAGGAAATAATCAAACTTCTTGATGCAGGAATCATTTATCCTATCGAGGATAGCCTATGGGTGAGTCCAGTCCATTGTGTTCCGAAGAAAGGAGGAATGACCGTAGTGACCAATGAAAGGAATGAATTAGTTCCTACTCGAACTGTCACTGGATGGCGAGTATGTATTGATTACAGAAAACTGAATAAACCCACCAGGAAAGATCATTTTCCTCTACCATTCATGGATCAAATGCTCGAAAGATTAGCAGGGAACAAATACGTTTGCTTCCTTGATGGTTTTTCGGGATATTTCCAAATCCCCATCGATCCAGCCGATCAAGAAAAAACCACATTTACATGTCCTTTTGGAATCTACGCTTATCGGCGTATGCCCTTTGGTCTATGTAATGCACCTGCGACCTTTCAAAGGTGTATGATCGCAATATTCCAAGACATGCTTGAAACATCTATGGAAGTTTTCATGGATGACTTCTCTGTTTTTGGTGATTCTTTTGAAACCTGTCTTTCCAATCTCGATAAAATGCTTGAAAGATGTGAAGCTGCACATCTAGTTCTTAATTGGGAAAAATGCCATTTCATGGTTACTGAAGGAATTGTGTTAGGACAAAAAATATCAAGTAAAGGAATGGAAGTAGACAAGGCAAAAATTGATGTTATCGCCAAATTACCACCACCGACTAACGTCAAAACCGTTATAAGTTTTTTAGGACATGCCGGTTTTTACCGCCGTTTTATCAAAGATTTTTCGAAAATATCACGTCCTATGACTAGACTTTTGGAAAAAGATTTTGTTTTTGATTTCAATGATGACTGTATCAAAGCTTTCGAAACATTGAAGAGTCAACTGACTAGTGCTCCAATCATGGTTGCACCTAATTGGTCACTACCATTTGAACTCATGTGTGATGCAAGTGATTTCGCTGTTGGAGCTGTTTTAGGACAACGTGAAGGAAAACATTTTCGTCCTATATACTTTGCTAGTAAAACACTTAATAGCGCTCAACAAAACTACACGGTCACAGAAAAAGAATTATTAGCCGTAGTTTTTGCATTCGACAAATTCAGATCTTATCTCGTGCTTTCGAAAATGATAGTTTTTACAGATCATTCCGCACTCAAATATCTGTTTACCAAACAAGATGCAAAACCGCATCTTATCAGATGGATTTTACTACTCCAAGATTTTGATATCGAAATAAAAGATAAGAAAGGAGCAGAAAATCTTGCAGCCGATCATTTGTCACGACTAGAGAATCCGAATTTGGAAGAATTTAAAGAAAATGAAATAAACGATTACTTTCCAGATGAAACTCTCATGACGATTGATGATGAGGATGATAGTGACGTACCATGGTTTGCAGATTATGCAAATTATCTTGCAGGAGATATTCTTAAAAAATGGATGAGTCACTATCAACGTAGTAAGTTCTTCTCGGAACTAAAACACTAATATTGGGAGAAACCTTACCTTTTCAAAATATGCAAGGATGGAATGATTCGAAGATGTGTTTCGGGTTCCGAAACAAGAAAAATTCTTGATGAATGTCATCATGGCCCAACTGGGGGACATTATGGTCCTTCCACCACAGCTAGAAAAGTTTTCGAAGCTGGATTCTATTGGCCTACAATTTTCAAAGAAGCATATACTCTCGTTCAAAACTGCGATGCGTGCCAAAAATCCGGTAACCTTTCTCGTAGAGACGAAGTGCCTCAAAAGAGCATTCAAGTCTGCGAAATATTCGATATTTGGGGAATTGATTTTATGGGACCCTTCTTTAAATCACACAAATACGAATATATCCTCGTTGCAATCGATTATGTTTCCAAATGGGTAGAGGCTGAAGCTGTTCCTACTAACGATGCACGAGTTGTTGTCAACTTTCTCAAAAAGCTATTCGCTCGCTATGGAATTCCTAAAGCTTTAATAAGTGATAGAGGATCCCATTTCTGCAATAAACAAAATGGAGAAAGTAATGAAACGATATGGAGTTCATCATCATTTTGCTACAGCTTATCATCCACAAACAAGTGGTCAAGTCGAAAATACCAATAGAGCTATAAAAAGGATACTTGAAAAAACGGTTAAAGATAATCCTGCCGTTTGGTCAAGAAAATTAGATGACGCTCTATGGGCATTTCGTACGGCTTATAAGACACCAATTGGTACAACACCGTACAGACTCTTGTATGGAAAAACATGTCATTTGCCGTTCGAACTCGAACACCATGCTTATTGGGCATTGCGAAGCTGTAATCCTGATCTGAAAATAGCTGGAGTAAAGAGATTTTTGCAATTGCATGAACTCGACGAGTTAAGACTTCAAGCCTATGAAAACTCCAGGCTATACAAAGCAAGAACCAAAGCTTACCACGACAGAAAGCTAAGAATTCGAAAACAATTCAAAGCTGGAGATAAAGTTCTGCTATTCAACATGAAATATAAGTTTAAAGCTCCGAAACTCAAACCAAAATGGTTCGGACCATATATAGTTAAACATGGATTTCCATTTATGTTGAACTTTATGACAAACATGGTGGAAGTTTCATTGTCAATGGACATTGAATTAAACTCTATTACGATAAAGAGCAATTAAACTTGATTTTTAACGAAGAAATTTCGTTCGAATCTGAATATGAAGCTATCACATTCATGGCTCCACACAAGGGAATGGTCCCTTGGACACACCATACTCGTTTTATCTATGATGCTCTCCCTAGAGCATGGGAAAAAGTTATGTTGGAAAACATAGATGAAACAGGAGAAGGAATTGTGGTAGGAAATGTAGTTTATATTCCTAAAAAGAAACGTAACACTACATTCACATAGTCTATTCGAAGTTTGAGTCCGGCTGAGGACTCGTTAATAAAACAAGCGCTTCTCGGGAGGCAACCCGTGTGTTTATTTTAATGTTTAATTTTCAATGCCTATACCCCAAAGTTTTACCACTTGGTCAAACTTAAGTGTGGGGGTGTACCACTATTTTGAATAAAATTGCAATGCTTTTTGTTTGTTTCTTTTCTGTTTTCTTAATAATACAGGTATTGATTGCATGGAATAAATGATTGGACAAAAGCATGAAAGCTGAAATCATGGTTTATTTTCTCATTTCCCTACTTTCATACTTTTTAGTTCGTCTATCACATTGAGGACAATGCTTAACTTAAGGGGGGGGGGTGAGTAGGAAAATAAGAAAATTTAAATTTTTGTTTGTCCTTATAATTTAGTTGTTTTCACGCTTTTAGGAGTAATTTATTAGAATAAACGGATCTATCCACTGGAAATCAGTAATTTTGGAAGAATTGAGATGTGTCCCGATTAATATTGCAATCCACTTTTGGATCGATTACATTTGCTAGCACACATTATAACCCTTTCCACCAAAACTGTGAGGAACTGAGCCTGTTTATAACGAGCTTACATCTTATATGCTCGAATCTTTTGTTATGAGTGTGCCAGTGATTTTAATTATTCTAGAACTTGTGCTTGTAAATCATTACGAGACCGTTGTGAGATTACACTTTTGTAATATAAGGATACATACGTGATAAGAGGCAACCTTAGGACTTAAACCATATAGCCTTCTTTATTGATTTTTAGCTAGTCACATTGATTAGTTAATTTCCAATTTTGAACCCTTTTGTTAGCGTTCATCTTTAACGCTAGATACCTTTAGTTACACCTTCTGAGCCTTTTCCTTTCTTTTGATTAAAACCACAAAAATACAAAAAGATTTTACACTTTTTAGCCTAGCCTTACCCTTTAGTCAAGTCTTGGTGAGTTGTTAGCTTTGTAAAGAAATTGTGAATCATGAAGGAAGAATGGAGAAAGTGGAAATTCAAGAATCAACGATCGAAGCAAGTAAAGTTTAGTCATCGCAATGTGTATGATGACAAGTGTTTCTAATTGTTATGTGTTATGATTGTAAAAAAAAAATGTTGTTAGTTGTGACTATGTAAGTGTTATGTATAGAATAAAAGGTATATAAATAAAGCATTGATCGCGAAAGAATGAGCTCCCAAATAGATCTACAAGGTTATGATTTCAATAGGAAGAAAGCCAATGAATTCGACCATCTGAGACTTGGAGTAGTTTGTATTTCTTAACATCACTTACCCAAATATCCCAGATGCTTTATCCTTTTTTTTCAACCTTATTTTGATCTTGGTGTAAATATAAGTGTTGAAAGCTAGCGACCATCCGTTTTTTATGTCTAGAATATCGTAGCAAGCGATCTATTATCGGATTTACACGAGGTATATTACATATAACGTTATTAAAACCCTTTTAGCCTTAAACCCAAATAAAAGCCTCTACTTGATATGTAGACTGTGCGTTTACGCCATTGGCGGTGTAGTTTTGTTTCTTGTACAAGCTATGGTAATAATTAGTCATGACGGAGCAATGAGTGTGATTTTTACATATACGCTACGCATTGATATGAGTGTCTATGAGTGAATTTATCTTTATTTTCCTTCGTAGGTCATTTAGAAGGTTAATCGAGCAAGAAAGATCATTGGTTCCTGTCAAAATCTTAATATTTCATTGTAAAAGGCTTAACAAGGCGATCTAACTTAGTATTGTATAAGCGAGGCATTTCATCACAATTTTTAGAATCATCTTTCGTTCCATGTGGAATATTTAAGTTTTCTCTAGATTTCTTGAGGACAAGCAAGTTTAAGTGTGGGGATTTGATAACGACTCAAAGTTAACATGTTTTAGCGCGTTATGAACTGTTTTAGGCATGTTATATTGGTTACTTGTTATATGCTTTTGCCAACTAAATCGTTACCAAATATGTTTGTAGCATATGTAGCCAAATGTAGAAAAATGAGGAAAAAGTGAAGAAAATGGAGCACATGCCAGTACACGAAGATTCCAAGTTCATAGTCCAATTTGTGAAGTAATTCATAAAGGAACACTAAGTTGGTCACTTTCAAAGTTCCAAGTTCAGAGTAACCATTGTGGATAGAGATGAAGAAATACACAACGAGTCAAAGTCCAAACATCGTTCAGAGATCACCAACAGATCGGTTGTAGTCAGCCGATCGGATGGCCGTAAAAACCACTTTTAGCCGATCGGTTGCAACCCGCAACCGATTCGAGGAAGTTCTGCAAAAGAATAACTTTTTGTACACGAATCTGCCTTTCTCTTAAAGTTCTAGGCTCTCTTAGTGTCTTGTTGTCCAAGCTCTTGCATTTATGGTCCCTATTGATTGCAAGGAGTATTTGACAAGCATAAAAGGACTTCTAGAGGACACAATTCAAACAACAATTCAAGGAGACATTTACTCCTCATTACTACTCTCAATTATTATCATCAAAAAGCTCTCAGAAGGCAAAATCGTGCAGAAAGAACCTCATAAGGTATGGTTTCCTTAAACACAAGAATAAACTCTTATTATAAATCAAATACTCTTAGAAATGGTCATTACAAAAGGTATCCTTTTCATAGACAAAAAGGTTACAATTGTTTATAAAATCTAAACTTTCGTCCAACTAGAAGTTTTACAAACAATCCGATTTGATGTTATAAAAGCACTCTTATACAATCATACTTCTTGTTTCTTGTTGAGTTAAGAATATTATGGTGAAAAACCATAATTCATAGACAAATGATTATAACTAGTTGTATATACAATCTTTCGACCCTTAAAATATTATCAATTATCAACCTTAACTTAACAAATGTCACGATGAAACATAAGGTACAATTGGTTCTTAGGATTGACTTGAAATTGAATTAAAACATGTTATCACAATCACTACATCACTAAATATAAAACATCATCAAAACAAGTGTAAAAAGACTTCTAGCTACTCATGGCAAACATATAAACAAACTCATAATATTTAACATTAAAATCCATGGTTATAAGTCTTACAATGCTTTGAAATTGATAACAAATGACAAGGTATTGATAACCTAAGTATTGGTGATGGTTCTTTGAGATTTTGGCCTCCAAATGTTGCTTCCTTGGTTCTCCAAATGGTGCATGTCCTTCAGTATCTTGGATTGCATCTAGTGAAGTCTTGACAGTGATACGCCGTATGTCAATATTGTGATGCGGCATATCAGGAGTAGAACAAGTTGGTTCTTCTTCGTTGGCAAAAGTTCCATATGCAGCGCATGCTAGAATCACACGTGGCACATTCTTCAAAGTCAGGAAATGGTCTTTGAATTCATCTAAGTATGATAATACGGCGCATCTGTCTAGAATGATGCGGCGTATCTCCTTAATTTTTGTAGACTTTTCCATCTTGATTAATTTGCTCCATAATTCGTCCAAAATCGCCAAGTTTCACCAATTGCTTGTTATTTCCCGAGAATCACTAAAGTAAACAATCAAGCACCGATTCTCATACATAATTAAGTAAAACAAGTAAATTAAATAGGATAAATGATGTCAATATAATATACTTATTAATGTCATCAAATATCCCCCCACTTGAACTTTACTTGTCCTAAAGTAAACCTTTAGATTAAATTTATGAAATTGTATCCTAAAAGGTATTAGGATGTATTTTTATCATTAAGTACTTATTCGTTTTATCATAATCACATAACCAAATACTTAACGAGTTAGAAAAAAAAATCTTCAATATCAAAATTAATCTAAATCGTTTAGTTGCTCAGTTGTGACGAATATTCTATCATAGGCTTGGCATACATACACATCTCCTCCACTAAAGCTAAGGAGTAACAAGTCTAAAGCGGTAAATAGGGTTTTGCGGTTTAAGGGTTAAACCTAGCTTTGCTCAAACGTTTCCTGCATAAACTTAGTAGATTACTAACGGATGGTCACTAATGTGCTCCTTGGATCGCTGGCGCGTTATTTGCATAACGGATGGTCACCAAGTTACAAACTTGATAGCTAGCGCGTTAGTCAATTAATCTAATACTCGGATGGTCACTACCTTATTCATACGTTCTACATTCTTACTTAGCCATTATTCTATTTGGATGCTCGAAAGCTAACGACGAATAGAACAATACGGTTGGGTATGGATAATATTTGGGATAAAAATTGGTGTAAAATAAAAAATATAAAACAAATAGATTAAGTCCTAATGTGTGGTTAATCAGTTCCCAACCATCCCATGAATAAGACTCATATCATTGAATAACTCACGCTTTGACTCATGTAACTCACGCTTTAGGTATACACGAATTATAATCAATAAAATCTTAAACAAATAACAAACCTTAGTTGGCATTCCCATAACGGCCAACTCCCTTTCAATCCATAATTATATTACAAGTTTACAACAACAAATAATGGAGATATCTTTCACTTAATACAAAACTTTACAATCACTATAACGATAAATCTGGATAATTTTTCCATACTTTTCATGACTTCAGAAATAAAAGTAATAGTGAAAGTAGTAAACACACGAAAATAAAAATATACAATATGTACTTTCACTCCAATTGCATTGTGCAATTTCCCGACCTAACCAAAGATAATGAATTACGCACATGAACACAGGTTACACAAGAAAACACACTTTGCCTAAGCAAGTAACCACGGACTTTAATCTACAGGGTAGGCTAAGGTGTAAAGGTGTAACGAAACATATGTTGGGTTTTAGGATTCTACTTCTGAGAAACTATCAAAATGTCAATCTGCTGCTGTATACTGAATCTGCTGCTGGATGCTGAATTTGCTGCTTGTGTGAAAGTGCTGCTGGAAGGATTGCAAGACTCTGCTGCTCAGAGTTTATTATAGAAACGAGTCTTGTAATTATAGTAAAGATTGTATAAATATTCTATAGGTTTAGAATATCTTTTGTTTGTGTAAGAAGTCATTGTAAACCGTGTAGGGTTCCTTGTCTATAAAAGGAGATCCCTAGGGTTAGAATATGTACGTGTCTGTGAAAAAGTCGAATCACTTCAAGGTTTTAAACCCTAGCATTGTTAGAGTGCTCGTATTTAATATATTGAAGTGTTTAAGTGTGAAACTATTGTTCTTGTGTTCATCTTAAGTTAAACAGTATATTCCGCGTATTGTTTAAGTTGGTTATTATTAAGTCAGCTTCTATATAAGATCTACTGCTCAACTGGGATCAACAAGTGGTATCAGAGATTGTGATCTAGAAGCTGTGATCAAGAAGAACTCAAGTACTCTTAAAATCTGTTCTTAACCTCAACTGAAGTCATGGGTGATGACACACATATGGTTACTGCCTCCAAGGTGCCAATGCTCAAGCAAGGAGAATATGAGCTTTGGTAGATGCGCATCAGGCAATATATGCGCATGATTGACTACAAGATGTGGAATGTTGTCCTGGAAGGTGACAAATTCCCAGTGGTTGTTGCTGGGAAGGAGGTACCTATCAAAGGCAAGGAGGATGAAGATCAAAGGAAGCTGGAAATCAAGACTCACAGTATTCTCATGATGGGAATACCTAATGAGTATCAGCTGGATTTTGAAGGCTGTGAAACTGCTAAGACTCTTATGGATGCTGTTGAGACAAGATTTGGTGGCAATGCTGCTACCAGAAAGTCAAGAAAGAATGTCTTAAAGCATCAGTTTGAAAATTTCACTGCTTTAAGTGGAGAGAATCTTGATGGTACCTATAACAGGCTTCAAAAGCTTATAAGTCACTTGAAGCTTGTGGGATACACAGTTCCTGAAGAAGATATCAATCTCAAGTTTCTCAGAAGGCTTGCACCAGAATGGAGCATGCATACTGTTGTGTGGAGAAACAAAGCTGATTTTGAAACAATGAGTTTGGATAATTTCTACAACAATTTGAAAGTATATGAATCTGAGATGAACATCTCATCTAGTTCATCTACTTCATCCTCTGCTGCTCAAAATATAGCTTTTGTGTCTTCTAAAACTTCTAACTCTTCAGACACTCACTCTGCTGCTTATGGTGTATCTGCTGCTAGCACTAGCAACTCTGCTGCTAGTTCAAACAACAGTGACACTATGAGTGATGCTGCTATTTGTGCTTTCTTGGCTGATCTTACTACAGGTACTCAAGTTCTAAATCAGGATGCTGATCATATTGATCCTGATGCTCTTGAAGAGATTGATTTGAAGTAGCAAATGGCTATGTTAACCTTGAGAGCAAGAAAGTTCTTGAAAAGAACTGGCAAACAGCTCTAGTATAAGCCTCAGGGTAACATGGGATTTGACAAGTCAATGATGGAATGCTACAACTGCAATAGAAAGGGGCATTTTGCCAGGGAATGCAAAGCTCAAAAGAAGAATGTAGAGAGTCCCAAGAAGACTGAAGATGAGTCAAAGCCTTCTACTGCTTTGGTGTCTTATGATGGGTTAGGTGACTATGACTGGAGTGACATGGCTGGAGAAGAATCACATCAAGGTTTCATTGCTGAAGTGAAGACTCAAGGGCATAACTTTGCTCTTATGGCCTATGCTTCTTCATCATCTGGTTCTGACTCTGAGGTATCCAATGACTCTAATGGTTCTACTTGTTCTTTTCAATCTTGTGTTGACACTATAGACGAACTTAAAGCTAGGAATGAAAGTCTTAGGAAAGAAGTTGAGTCCCTAAAACTTGATAACTTAGGTTATAAAGTAAGAATTCAAAATGTAGAAGGAAGACTTGAATATCTTAAAGAGTGTGAGTTTGAATATGTTGATAAAATTAATATACAGGATGGTGAGCTTTTTGTTAAAAAGAATGAGATTGAAATGCTTAAGAGAAAGTTAACAGAAGCAGAACAGGCTAGAGATGAAGCTCTCGCAGATAAAGATAATCATATTGTCATAGTTGAAAAACAAAAATTTGCTTCAACAGCCATAGATCATACTATTCAGTGTCAATTAATGAGAAAAGGTAGTGGCATAGGATATAATGAAGTAGCTCCTCCAATAAAGAGTGCTTTTGCACCACCAGATAAGGAGTTGTCAATTTTAAGTGGGTTTGATGTCAACAACCCTGTAGGTGAAACTAGTAATATTAATATTAAAACACCTAAAGTTGCTGAGAAAAAGTTTTCTGATGAACCAATTATTGAAGATTGGGTGTCAGATAGTGAGGATGAACAGACTGAGCCAACACACAGTGTTAGACAGGAAGAAATTCCTAAGGTTGATGAGTCTAGAGTTAAACAGGTTATAATAATTTACTTAAAATAGGATAGTAAGTAAAATGTAAATAGTAAAATAATGACTTGAAATCTTCTCAGGGAGTGAATAGTGTTACGTGAATAGTAAAATTGTCGAGGTTTGGAAAATGACCTGAAATTGTGATTTGTGACATTCGCCCACCCAAAAAGGAATTCAGTCCCTGAATTCAGCTAGTGTTGGTCTCTAGAGTGGACTCGGTGAAAAGATGTGGGTGCCCTAATGTGACTTGCCATAGAATGAAAGCTTGAGGTTGAGTCATGATTAGTTGACGTGCTCCTAGACGGCAATTCACGAGGTGATGAAAGGTGTGAAGGTTCTTGCAACGATTATATACACACACATGAATTTTTGAAACCTTTAGAAATCGAGTAGAAATTCAATCCAGACTAAATTTTATTTTAACTATTCTCAGTATTGCAAAATTCATCTCTGAGCTGGATATAGGTGGTCAGCCTATATCCCACTGTCCCGGGTCGAATATAGATGACCAGTCGACATTCCACCGAGGTTCCATGAATTTTGAAATACTCAGCTCAGTTATGCTAATACGATGTCCTTCATATATGAAAAGACGTTCTGAAAGACAAAGGCAGTTGACCGAACTCGAGGTCGAATGCTGAAACTACGCAAGGAAAAGGCGTAACAGTGAGACGCGTATGATATGTAAGCATACTAATATGGAATACAATTATGGAAATCAATTAGAATGAATGAGTATAATATATTTGATAATGAGATACAAGTTCATCACATATGTCAGCAACAAACCACATAGGAGGCATCATCTTGGCAGGCAGGCACGTAGCGGTCATAGGGTTAAGTTTTCATGAAAGTAGCTATAGTCTAGGTTTTAAAAACACCCGGTTCTCTATAGCCAAGGCTCTGATACCAATCTGTCACATCCCCAAAATCGGGTCCAACGGAAGCTTACATGTCGCTGGGGTGTAACTCAATTGGTATCACAACACAAGTACAAAGAACGGTTTTCATCTTAGTTATTTAGAATAAAATTGTTTAACAAAAACGTTGAATTTACATTGTTAAAAGTAATGCGGAAGTAGGCCCTCAAAATAGTTAAAACGGTCCCCAAATGAACATCAGAGTCTTCTATGACCATGCCATGCCCTGCCAAAACCTCCAGTAGCGTGCCATTGCTTAATACCTGAAAGTACATGCTAAAACGTCAACACGAGGTTGGTGAGTTCATAGAGTTTAATGAAAATGAATTGCATTAAGATGAAGATTTCCCAGGGAAGGCATTGTAAATCCACCCGGTTCCAAGTCTCGGCCATAACAAGACTTGCAACCTGTGTGTTTACAACCCACCGCCAAGCATGATTTGGTTTATGTAAACAATTGTAATATTTGAGCCAAAAGTCAAAGATATGTGTAAATATACAACCATGTAATGTAGGGGTATCATGCCATACCCAGGCAATATAGGTTGTAACATATGAACACTTAAAGCGTTTGAATAAACAAAGAAACATTTGAGTAAGGAAATTGGTGTTTAAGTAAGTANACACTCTGCTGCTAAGGCAAAAGACTCTGCTGCTATTTCAAAAGTCATAACAGATACAGTTGTTGGAAATCATTTTTATGCTGTAAAGGCCTCAGCTTGATGGACTTGGAAACCAAAATCAAATGCTTTATCTAAAGTTTCCAATACCAGCAGTGCATCAATGGACCTAACTAAGAACAATTATGTTGATGCACAAGGCAGATCCAAGTCAGTGATGGCTTGGGTCAAAAAGAGAAACTGATTTCTCTATTTTTTATGTGCAGGGCAATCTTCAAGATGATCTAAAAGATAAAGAAATTTTTGATAGTGGTTGCTCTGGACATATGACAGGAGACATATCCCAACTTGAAGATTTTGAGCCAATGGAGAATGGTGGATATGTTGCCTTTGGTAATGATGTCAAAGGAGGAAAGATTATAGGCACTGGTACAATCAAAACAGGAAGTTTGGATTTTGAAAAAGTGTTCCTTGTGGATGGGCCTAAGTTCAACCTCTTTAGTGTCTCACAGATGTGTGACAAAAGGAATTTTGTTCTTTTTACTAACACTGAATGTCTTATCCTTTCTCCTGACTTTAAGTTGCCAGATGACAAATTTGTGCTACTAAGAGTCCCTAGATCTGATAACATATACAGTGATCATATAAAGAACATAGTTTCCAAAAGAGCTTTAACTTGTCTGCTTGCAAAGGCCACTATTGATGAATCCAAATTATGGCATAGGAGACTTGGACATTTAAATTTCAAAACTATGAATAAATTGGTCAAGGGAAATCTTGTAAGAGGTTTACCTTCAAAAGTTTTTGAAAATCTTGAAACCTGTGTTGCCTGTCAAAAGGGTAAACAACACAGAGTATCTTTTAAGTCCAAAGTTGTTAATACCATTACCAAGCCTTTACATTTGCTTCATATGGATTTATTTGGACCTATTTATGTGAATAGTCTGAATAGGAAGCAATATTGCCTAGTTGTCACAGATGATTTTAGCAGGTTTACATGGGTGTTCTTTCTAGCTTCAAAGGATGAAACCACTGAGATTCTTAAAGAATTCATCACTAGAATAGAAAACCTAATAAATCATAAAGTTAAGATAATCAGATGTGATAATGGAACTGAAATTAAGAATTATGCTATGAATCAGTTCTGTGTGGGTAAGGGTATTTTAAGACAATACAGTGTTGCTAGAACTCCTCAACAAAATGGTGTAGAAGAAAGGAGAAATAGGACATTGATTGAGGCTGCTAGAACTATGTTGTCAGACTCTAAGTTACCTATACCTTTTTGGGCTGAAGCAGTGATCACTGCCTGCTTTGTGCAAAATAGGAGTAAGGTAGTTAAGCCTCACAATAAGACCCCTTATGAACTATTCCATGGTAAAAAGCCAATGATAGCTTTCTTTAGACCATTTAGGTGTCATGTTACCATCTTAAATACCAAAGACCAGTTAGGCAAGTTTGATGAGAAGGCTGATGAAGGTTATTTTGTTGGATACTCCATAAATAATAGAGCTTTCAGGGTGGACAACAAGATAACCAAATTTGTAGAGGAGAATTTGCATATTAAGTTTGATGAGAATAAACCTAATACTGCAAAGACAGAACCTGAGTGGTTGTTAACATTGATATGCTAACCAAAACCATGAATTATGAGCCAGTGATTGCAGGTGTAGATACTAACCATGATGCAGGTACAAAAGACACTGTTTCTGCAGCTAAAGATGCAAAGAAATCCACACCTCAAGAAGAATTTGTTTTGGTTGAAAAATGGAGGCTTGGTCCAACTATCATTCCCACTCAGGAGACCAAAAGTTCACAAGATGATGATTCTCCCAAAGGAGATGGGGGGAAGGTATGAAATCATCTAGTGAAACACAGGTGGTCAATGATGAGCCACTTTTGGATGGTGTCACAAAGGAAACTACTTCCAACAGTAGTTTGTTTGATTCTGCTGCTACACATGCAGACAACTCTGCTGCTAAGCAAACTGCTTCTCCTGCAACACCTAAGTTTCCTACAGTTGACACACAAGGCATAACCTTGATTGATACATCTTCTCAAGATGATCCAGAGATGCCTGCATTGACTAATATATGAAGATACAGATGATGAAGCTCTTGAAGGTGAAATTTTTGGTGCTCAAACTGACTTCAACAACAAGAAACTTGTCACACCCCCATAATCGGGTCCAGCGGAAGCTTACATGTCGCTGGGGTGTAACTCAATTGGTATCACAACACAAGTACAAAGAACGGTTTTCATCTTAGTCATTTAGAATAAAATTGTTTAACAAAAACGTTGAATTTACATTGTTAAAAGTAATGCGGAAGTAGGCACTCAAAATAGTTAAAACGGCCCCCAAATGAACATAAGAGTCTTCTATGATCATGCCATGCCCTGCCAAAACCTCCAATAGCATGCCATTGCTTAATACCTTGGAATGTAGTGACGTGAGTAATATAACGGGGCCAAGAAGTATGGCAGAACAGTGTAAAGAAGTATAGCACATCAATAAGGAATCAGCACGACAAATTCTTGGATGGAAAACACCAAAAACCCAAGAACCACTAGCCTAAGTCTTTGTATCACCAACTAGTCTTTCAATCTTTTACTCATCTTGATAACCCTTGCTAGGCTTGATCTAAACTTGTAAGAACCTTGTAATATCCATAGAACCACAGCTCCTTTACACCTTGTATAACTCTTAATTCACCCAAAGGATCACCAAAACAACACTTGGGCTATGTAGATCTTACTAAGGCCTTCATCTTTTGTTTATTACTTGAAGCTTGAAATAAAAGTATGGAAAGTGTATGATGATGATGATGGTTCGGTCATGGGAAGAAAATACAGGGAAAAGAGATGAGTTTTATTATCAAAATGAGAAAAAATCTAGATAAGATATATGAACCATGTCTTGTGGTTTCCTGATTATGCGCCACCTCATGCTTGAGGTGGTGTGACATGGTTGCTTGCTAGCTTATAAGGATAGCTTCAAGGTGAAGCAAGGTTCCTACGGGTATAGTTTGGTCCCGGTAATTACTAATGTTAAGCCCTTAAGTCGCGAAACTTAAAACCGGGTAACATAAAAATGTAATACTTATGGATGTGTCTAAACTTATCAATATACTCCAACTAGGTATATTAAAAGTGGGATAAGTATAACGAAGTATGTTTTGTTGTGTCGGTAAGAGCTGTGTGTAGTTTTTCACGTTTTGCAAGATAATTTCTCGTTTTCAAATCAAAAGAGTTCGAAAAAGTTTAAAAATAAAATATAGTAATAATAAATATTATTTATTATTAAAATGAATCCGAAAAATTACGAGTGTGTGATACGACATACGTGGTTAAACTCTCTCGGTAAACGTAATTTACTTAAAATAGGATAGTAAGTAAAATGTAAATAGTAAAATAATGACTTGAAATTTTCTCGGGGAGTGAATAGTATTATGTGAATAGTAAAATTGTCGAGGTTTGAAACATGAACTGAAATTGTGATTTGTGACAGAACTCAACATTCCTGTCAGTCCTACAAAGACAACAAGAATTCATAAGCATCATCCAAAGGAACAAATTTTGGGTTATCCATCATCAAATGTTCAAACAAGGAATAAGACAAAGGAACTTCTTCACAAAGGTTTCTTTGCTAGATCTTTACATCAAAGAAATAGCCATAAAGATCTACAGAATTGCCTTTTTGCTTGTTTTCTATCACAAATAGAACCCAAGAATGTGTATAAAGCCTTACAAGAAGCAAGTTGGTTGGAAGTAATGCAGGAAGAACTTCTCCAATTCAGGATACAAGAAGTTTGGACCTTGGTTGATCTACCTAATGGGAAGAAGGCTATTGGGACTAAATGGGTTTTCAGATGCTAAAGAGATGAAAGAGGCATTGTGATTAGAAACAAAGCAAGATTAGTTGCTCAGGGATACACACAACAAGAAGGCATTGATTATGATGAAGTATATGCACCTGTGGCAAGGATTGAGGCCATTAGACTGTTTTTGGCATTTGCTTCATATAAAGATTTTGTAGTGTATCAAATGGATGTGAAAGGTGCTTTTCTGTATGGGGAGATCAAAGAGGAGGTTTATGTGTCACAACCACCTGGTTTTGAAGATCCAGATTTCCCTGACAAAGTTTATAGGGTTGATAAATCACTGTATGGTTTGCATCAAGCTCCCAGGGCATGGTATGAAAAGTTGTCAACCTACTTGCTAGAATGTGGTTACACTAAGGGTAGGATTGATAAAACTTTGTTCATTAAAAGGAATAAAGATGATATTTTGTTGGTTCAAGTCTATATTGATGATATCATCTTTGGTTCTACAAGCAAAGCTATGTGTGAGGAGTTTGAGAAGATAATGAAAGACAAGTTTTCCATGAGTTCTATGGGAGAACTTACTTTCTTTTTGGGATTACAAGTAAAACAAAAGGAAGATGACATATTTATTAGCCAAGATAAATACGTGGCTGATATTTTGAAGAAGTTTGGATTCACAAATGTCAAGCCTGCAAAAACTACAATAGAAAATGACAAACCATTGCTAAAAGATGAAGAAGGCAAAGATGTGGATGTTCATGTGTACAGATCAATGATTGGTTCATTGATGTATCTTACAGCATCAAGACCAGACATTATGTTCTCTGTTTGTGCATGTGCAAGATTTCAAGTTACTCCTAAAGAATCATATCTCAATGCAGTCAAGAGAATCTTTAGATACTTAAAGCATCAACCAAAATTGGGGCTTTGGTATCCTAAGAATTCACCATTTGAGTTAGAGGATTTTTCTGACAGTGATTATGCTGGGTCTTGCTTGGATAGAAAATCCACAACAGGAGGTTGTCAATTTCTTGGAAATAGGTTGGTGTCATGGCAAAGCAAGAAACAAACTGTGGTGGCAAATTCTTCAACAGAAGCAAAATACTGTTATTGTCTATATGAATTTTTGAACACCAAAATTCATATAGACAATAACAGTACTTTATGCATAATTAAAAATCCTGTTTTTCACACTAAAACAAAACATATTGAGATAAGACATCATTTTATTAGAGATTGCTATGAAAAGAAGTTGATTCAAATTGTTAAGGTCCATACTGATCAAAATGTTGCAGATCTACTTACCAAACACTTTGATGTGGGTAGATTTCAATATTTAATTGCAAGTATTGGAATGATCAATCTTTAGAAAACTTATCTCTGTGTGTTATTGTAAATTTTTGTAAATGGATTTGTACTGTTATTGCTCTTAAAAGTTTGTTGTCATTGCTAAAAGTGAATCTGCTGCTAAGTCTACTCTGTTGCTATTGAACACTCTGCTGCTGAGTTAGATTTTGCTATTGTAGACTTGTTTGTTTTGTGGTTTTGGACTAATCTTTTGCAGGTTAAGGTTAACATGGATGTATTTGCTGTATGTACAAGAAAGTAATTAAACATAAAAGTAAAGTTCATTCCATGGGTAAAAAGATGCAGATTACAAAGAAAGATCCAACAAAACACAAAAAGATCTACATCACATGATTTTTTCTCTAACAAGCCTACTACATGGGTCCTTTTTCTTTGTCCTTAGGGTCAGGCAATTTCTTGTGTACTCCCCTGGCTTGCATCTTCTCATCCCACAACCTTGGACAAACAAGCCCCAACACAACCTTGAGGGGAGGTTTTCTTGATGACTTGGAGGACTCAGGAACTGGAATGGGAGCCATTGATGCCAAAGCTGCTTCAAGGGCATGTGCAAGAGCGTTTGGGAGCTTTTTGGCAAGCTTAGTAGTGTTTTCCTCTTGAAGAGCTCTTGATGTTCCCTCACCCCTTCTGTTGGTGGGTGATTGATATCTTGGATGGTATGGAAGATAAGCAGCATTGATATCATGCTTAAACTTCCTGGCTTGTTCTTTAGTCCTCATTCTATTACGAGGAGGACAATATGGTGGAAGAAAGGGTGGAAGTGGCATAGTGTCAATTGGGAAGTCAAACTCAGAATCATAAGAATCAGAAGTAAGATTGATGACTTCGCGTTTTGGTGCCATGTCAGAGAGATTGTTATGTGAAAGAAATTATTATGAAAAGTTGGAAGAGATTGATTTGCTGTGTGAATAAGATTAGGGTTTGATTTGAGATAAAATTGGAAGTGATCGGATTCCCTTTTTATAACGGATCAAATTGGGGAAACTAATTAATGTGTGGTTGTTAATTACCATTAATTAAGGATAATAAATGGAAGGTTTGACTTCTTGACCATTTGACTAAGAAGTATCAAAGTACAGTCAACTCTGCTGCTAGTTATACAACTCTGCTGCTGGTACTGCTGCTACTCAGGGTTCTGCTGCTCGGTTTAAAAGTGGAAGGGCGGTTATGTAACTTCCCAAATCAGTTTAAAAACCTAATTGATTCTCACAATTAGTTTTGATACGCTCCTAATTGAAGTATAACCGTACATAACCATTCCATTATCATCAAAATCAAAATCCCCCAAATCTACAAACCCTACCTTCATGGAGATTAACACACGCACTTGGGCCAGAGACCACAACAATGTCGCGCTTCTTGATGCCTCCTTGGTGCCTGATGAGTTCACAGAGATGGTACAATTTCTTAATGCTACTTCCATTAGGTATGCATTAACTGTGAACCCAACTATATATTAATCCTACATTAAACAGTTCTGGCATACTGCCAATGTCAAAACTCACAAAGGGGAAACATATATTGTTGCCAAGGTTGATGATCAAAAGGTCCTTGTGAGTGAATCATCTATTAGAGAGATTCTTCTCTTTGATGATGAGGATGCTCCTAAGGTTCTTGTTAAAACTGACATTTTTGAAGGTTTAAAAACTTTGGGATATGAGAGGAAAAATGATGGTCTAAAGTTTCAAAAAGGTCTTCTCTGCTCTCATTACAAATTTTTGGTCCATAATCTTTTACATTGTTTGAGTTCAAAAACATCTCGGTGGAATGAGTTCAGTGCACCCATAGCTTCTGCTATGGTATGTCTGTGCAATGGAGACCCATTTAATTTTGCAAACTTGATTTTAGAGGGTATGGCAAAGTCAATCAGGGAAAAAGGAACTTATCTGCTCTATCCTAGATTTGTTCAATTGTTTGTAGAAAACCAAATTTCTAAAGTAAGAACACATAGGGCTACCTATGAAGCAATACCTTTGGTACCTAAAATGTTTACTTTCATGGTCAAAAATGGAAAAGGTTTTTCTGGCAAAGTTACACCACTTTTACCTTATATGGTGCAACTTGTGCAAAACAATCAGGGTGAAGGATCAGAAAATCCCACTGATTCCCAACACACACCCACTTTTGAAGGTTCCAATGAGGTTTCATCTCCACACACTGAAAAGACCCAAACACATAGGACAACCTCAAAGGACACTGAGCATTCTCAGGCCAGTGTCAGGAAGGAAGTACCAGATGAGACTGTCTTAGGTGATGGAGAAGACAGATTGGCAAGGGCTACCACTACTGCTACTAGCTTAGAAGCAGAGCAGGACAGTGATAACAAAAGTAAGACCCAAACGAAGGCAACATCTAGTGAGGAAGATTCTTCTGAATCTGAATCTACTGATGGTAACCCTAGCTAAATGGAAAATACAGGGGGTTCAGATGATCAAACTAGGTTTGATACTGAGCTTAAGTCCAAAGATTCACCTCTCAGGGAAGGTAACACATCCCGAAGTGATGAGGACAGATCTGCAACTAAGGAATTGATGGATGACTTTGTACAAAATGACAATGTCAATGATTCACCTCTCGGACCAGGTAATACAGGTCGAAGTGATGACACTAGTATGCAAACAATTAAGGAATTGATGGCAAAATGTACCACTTTGGAGACCAGATGCACATCTTTGGAGTTGATAGTTTCTGCACAAGCTAAGGAGATCACTAAAATGCAGCAACAGATGAAGGTGCTGCTCAGTTTAAAGAAATCAAGATCTTCAACCTTCAAAAGATTTAAGAAAGTGGGACCTTCCAAGAAAAGTAGATCCTCTACTCTACCCACTGCTATGGAGGTGGATGCTTCCAAACATGGGAGGAATAATTTGGAGACTTCAGGGGAGGATAAAATTGTGGAAGAACATGCTAATGATGGTTTGGATACTGGTGTGGGAACAGAGGATGATATGGAGATAGACAGTGGTGATGGTGAAAATGTTGCAAAGTATGTGGTTGCTGACAGAGAAGGGCATGAGGTTGTATTGGAGAAAATTGTGGAAACTTCAGAATCAGTAGTAGATAAACTCAAAACTTTGGAACCTGAACAACTTGTGAAGGCTACAGAGTTGATGAGTGGGGCTATAAAAGCTTTAGGAGACACTTTGAAAGACTCTATTGCTGAATCTACTGCTGGTAACTCTGCTGCTCCAGAATCTGCTGCTCCAAATGTTGTTGAACATTCTGTGGTTAAGGAAACAGATCAGGGTTCTGCTGCTGATAACTCTGCTGCTCATGAAACTGCTGCTACAGAAACTGTTGCTGATCCTGCTGCTAGTGCAAAAGGTGACTCTGCAGATGCACAGGGATCTACTATTGGTTCTAGTCAAAGCTGTTGCTGAGGCAATGGTGATGCTCAGTGAGAAGGAATTAGCAGAACAATCATCTCAACAACAACAACCACCATCTCAATCACAACAACAACCATCTAAACCAATCCAATCACCACAACAATCATCACTCTCACAACCAATCCATGTGTCTAAATTGCCAATTAAAGGAGTGTCTATCAGAGAACCTTCTATTCCTGTCAAGAAAGCTAAGTCTATTGCTTCAAGTACTAATAAAGGAAAAGGCAAGATGGTGGAGCAACCTGAGGCTGATTCAAGTGATGATGAAGTAGATTATTCTCAGATACCACCTGAATATTGGCCTAAGGATAAGCTTGATGAACTTGATAGAACTGAAGCTATAAGACTTCAAAATGAAGAATACTTGCCTGAACAACAGCTTCAGGAAAAAGAAAGACTTCAAGCTGAAAAGAAAGAAAAGGATTTGAAAGCCTATGAAGAATGGGAGGATGAATTGATTAAGGTAGATGCTGATATTGAACTTTCCAAGCTGGTAAACATTGAGGAACAAGAAGTTCCTGAGTTTGATGTTAAAGCCTGGTTAAAGGTGTTCACAGTAAAGAAGAAAAAGGAAGCTGCTACTACAAGAAAGAAGAAAAAGGTCTTCAAAGGGCCAACACCTCTACAGCAAAGGAGAAATCAAGAAAAGTATTTGCATCATGTTAAAGGTTGGAGAATTATTGATCTCAAGAGATATACAGAT
Organism: Artemisia annua; assembly: GCA_014162995.1. NCBI lineage: Eukaryota > Viridiplantae > Streptophyta > Magnoliopsida > Asterales > Asteraceae > Artemisia > Artemisia annua. Next base: position 179,491 of record LBNU01003756.1, on the reverse strand, counting down.
TCAGAAATCATTGATATGTATCAACATGCTAGAAATGTGTGTGATAGATTCATTGCTATGGGTTCTAAAGAAGATGAGGCTGTGATTGATAAAATGAACAGGAAGATAAGGGGTGAAAAGAAGTCAAATGAGCCTGAGAAGATCAAAGATGCTGAAAATGTTGAAGTGCCTAAAATTGCAGAGCAGGTAAAGGAAAGCATAGCAGAAACCAAACCTACTCCTACCTATGAAAGCAAGAAGAGAGGAACAATTAAGATTTTGCTAGGAAGAAGGGGAAAGTTAGTGTTGCTGACAGTTCAGATGTAGAGAAAGAAAATGAAAAGGAAGCTACAGAGGAGATAACACAAGCTGAGCAAGAAAGGTTGATGTCTTTCACCACTTTGGCTACAAGAGAAGAACCAGAAATCTCCAATACAGTTCCTTTGGCAGCTAAACATCCAATCATCTCTTATACATTTAGAGTCAGAGATGGAAGTGAAGGGTATTGGGAGTTTAAGAGAACTAATGATATGTATTATGGATTTATCAGATTCTCTCAAATGCTCAACTACATAGATAGGGATGATGTGTGTGATGTTTGGAGATTGTACAAAGAAAGATTTGGGGATAAGCAGCCAGAAAATGATCATGAGAATATTATCTATCATAATCTGAAGATAATGTTTGAATCTCATGTTACTGATAGAGAATGGATTGAAATGAGAAACAAGAGGGTGAACAGATGGTATTTATATCAATCTTGTGGAGTTCATGAAGTGTCAGCTGGAGGTGTTACTGTGTTTCTTTTGGTAGAAAAAGATTATACTGGTTTGAATGCTAATAGAGAAATTATCACAGAGATGGTAAAACCTGGATTCTTAATGCTTCAGAAACATTTCAAGTCTGATGATATGGCTTGTAAATTGGTGCAGAAGTATGAGCAGATTTTAAATTCTAAGAAGTAAGTGTTTGGAAGCATCCTCTTTGTGTTTATTTGTGCTTAAGAGAAACTTGATGATTTAGGAGGTAAATATCAAGTTTAGGGGAGGATTGTTGGGTTTTAGGATTCTACTTCTGAGAAACTATCAAAATGGCAATCTGCTGCTGTATACTGAATCTGTTGCTGGATGCTGAATCTGCTGCTTGTGTGAAAGTGCTGCTAGAAGGATTGCAAGACTCTGCTGCTCAGAGTTTATTATAGAAACGAGTCTTGTAATTATAGTAAAGATTGTATAAATATTCTATAGGTTTAGAATATCTTTTGTTTGTGTAAGAAGTCATTGTAAACCGTGTAGGGTTCCTTGTCTATAAAAGGAGATCCCTAGGGTTAGAATATGTACGTGTCTGTGAAAAAGTCGAATCACTTCAAGGTGTAAACCCTAGCATTGTTAGAGTGCTCGTATTTAATATATTGAAGTGTTTAAGTGTGAAACTATTGTTCTTGTGTTCATCTTAAGTTAAACAGTATATTCCGCGTATTGTTTAAGTTGGTTACAATTCAAGTCAGCTTCTATATAAGATCTACTACTCAACTGGGATCAACAACATAAAACTTGGGTTTAAGAAACGAAAGGAATGGCTCTGAGGGTTTTTCTAGGGGTATCTTACTCTAGAAGTGAGAGTAAACAAAAGGGTTTAAACGGGGGTTAACAATCAATGTGGTTAATTAATAACACATAACATTTAAAAGCTATTTGGGTGTAATCCTAGAAATTTACCAATTTAGACAAGTCACTCCAATTATATCAATAATACTCATTATGGTGGACTCAAATAGTATATAAGCAAAGTTCTAAAGTTTACAAGTCACCGGCACACTAAAATCTTTGTGGAAAAGGTTCTCACAATTTTTCAAAATAAGGTTATGTGTGCGTTTATGTAATTTAGACTAAACAAAAACATGCTAATTTTTTTTTAAATTTTGACATATTAAGCATAGATTAAGAGCATATTTTTGAAAATTTTAGGACAAGTAACGTTCTAATTCTCCATCCCCCCACTTAATTTAAACAACGTCCTCGTTTTTTGTATCTAAAATTAAAAACGGGAAATTAAAAAGAATTAGAACGGAAAAACTCCCTTAGATTTACTCGGTATGATCCTTCATTATGTGTTTTGCGAGCAATCCTATAAATACAACCATTCTAAAATTCCACACCTGAGTTTAAGAAAATCAAACTTGTGCACAATTCATTAGTAGTTAGAAAATAAAACCTAAAAAATAAAAATAAAATTTCATCATGTTAGTCGATAAGCCGTATCCATGGAAAGGGATGCGCCGTATCGAGCCTGGAATTAGTACGAATCAGAATAAAAGATGCATCACATCCTTAACCAGGGATGTGCCACATTAAATAAACTGACAGAATGTTTTAAAGTCTAAAAATAAAATGCAGAAAGAAAAATAAAAGATATGACTGGTATGTGTTTATACACATACCTTTTATTGACCAAAACTTGACCAAATAGACCAAAAACTAACCCATAAATGCCAAATACTTGTGTTTTTTTGTTTTTGAATGTGCAGGCATGGATTTATAAGAAAAGGATGAAAAAATCACAAGAAAATGACAAAACGAGCACGGGAATTGGAAAAGTGTCAAAAGCCGGAGCCGGGAAAGCTAGTGGTAAAAGTCAAAGCTCATGAAGTCAATAAAGGTCCCTAAAGTTTCAGAAATTACAAGAATGGTCCTTGGAATAGAAGTTTGAGAAAGTTACACAAACGGCCCTCTAAGTTTATAAATTTGTCAATAATGGTCCTTATGAAGATATTTTTGAAGATTCAACAACAATGGTCCTTCAACAATCAAGAATGTCACAAAAGGCCCTTGGATAATATTTGTGAAGTATGGCAGCTTGGGTCCTTATATTTTCAAAATGTTCACTTTTGGTCCCTATGATATCTACTACTAAACCTGTTCCAATTATCCTTACACCCATTTACACCTTAACCCAATAATAACTTAAAACACAAAACAAATAAATAATCCTTATACCACCCAACCCACTAAACCCAATTATCCTTATAACCCACCTGGCCCAGAACTAATACAAGCCCACAAAGCCTTTTACCTAAACCCGTAACCCACCTCCCACAACCTACAGTTAAAATAAAATAAACAAAACAAACGCGCCATTTTTTACTGTGCTTCCCCTTCATCCCATTTACCCTGCTACCTCGTACCTATCCAAGTCCCCAACCTCGTACTAGGAATCTATCCAGAAGGTCTGACACAGCAGAGATGTCGACATCATTCCTCCACACGTGGCCAATTCGAGCAAGGTGATTGGATGAAGTTATGTGGCATGAGGATAAGACTCAATCTAACGGCTAAAACTTGGTGGGATGTCAACATTTGGATGAGAATAAGGATTGTGTGGCCATGATTAAGATTCTAGCAGCTTCCTAAACCCTAGACTCCTCACCTTGAGCTCGGCTATATAAGCCCCCTGTTTTCACCATTTCTAGTGTGTAGGTTTTTAGTACTAAAATGCTGTCATTTTGCTTTCTCAATAATGTAATCAGTTCTTCTTAATGAAAGTTTTTAGTTTTATGGTTTTAAATCTTGTTTTAGTTAATTACTCACTTTTCATTCCAGCTTAATACTTGTTACAGTAGCTTATTTCCTGTCTTAAAACCTTTCTTAAACCTTTTTTTTAGCTTTTATAAACCTTAGAATTTTCAGGTTACTTATCTTTTATAAAAAACAAAAACAAATAAGAAAAATATAAAAAATCCAAAAAGATGTTTACTTTCTTAAAACTAGCTTGCATCCAAGCTTCTTTTCAGTAGATATCACCTTATATTAGCTTTTCTAGCTCTTATAAGTTTGATTGTAGGAGAAAAATAAACAGAAAACTCAAAAACTTCAAAAAGTCAAACTGTGGTCAACCTTTGGTTCGTGGTGAATTCTGGTGGAACATTGATAGCTTGAGACAGAAAGGGAAGGTCTCAGCCTATCTTAAAGATAGGCAAGCTTAGTGAACCCCCTCTGTTTGAGCTGAGGGGGATGCTTTTGTAAGATCTCATTTCAATTTTCCTCTCTTAGAACTTAACTGCTTGTTTAATATAGATCTCAGTTGTTGGTCCACTTGTTTGATGTTAGTAGCTATTCCTAGTACTGATTTTATTGCTTATTTGCTTAGTGGTACCCTTTAGTTGGATTGTTTAATGAATTTCATTTTAGTTGCATGCTCACTGTCAACATTAGTATAATCTGCAGACCTTGTTCTTGATGTTCTTTGTTGATTTTGAGTGCTCTGGTAGACTTAATATTACTTAGGTAATCTGTATCAAGCTTAAAAACAGTAGATCTAGGCTTAAATTTGCAATTTGTAGTGTAATATTAGTGTTAAAGGGGTGTTTGGTTTATAGGTTATCTACTAGCTCTAGTTGATTTCTTGCTTGATTCTCTGCACCATTAGTCTCCTTAGGTAAAATTAGAACTACTAGAACCATAAAATTGGCACCTTATATAGAAAAAGTCAAATTTGCTTGTTAATCTTCATAGTTGCTGCTACATTGCATCTTTTCATATGGATTTTGTCTAATCTGCTCATTAGGTGTTTGTGCTTGTGATTTGTGTGCTTAAACATCACCATTAGACTCCTAGGATTAGTTTTAATCAGTTAAAAGTGGAATAAGTCAAACTTAGGTAAAGTTTTTAAAAAGTCAAATCTGTCTAGTTTTCTTGGTACCAGTTTTGGTCTGCTGAACTTGGTCTCAATTAGGGTTCAATTGGGCAAAACAAATTAGGGCTTTTTGTGTTTTTGAGTTCTCTGGTTGGTGGTGTTGATTTTGCCCCCTTTAAGTTTTAGAAATCAGCTTATTAAACTGCTTATATGAGTGCTTATAGTAGGGCCTGTGAGCATTGTTTCTGTCCAATTATTCAAGCTGCTCTTGTGCTTATTAGCTGAATTTGAGTGCTTATTTATTAGTTCTTGGATGATACATGCTTGGTTAAGTTGTTTGTACTGTTCCTGAGCTTTGTGTTGTCTAAAGTGCTTAATAGCTTATTATAGTGCTTATTTTATACTGCTTATTTGCCCCTTCTGCTTATTTAGATTTAGTAATATGCTCAATTTATTTTTCATAGATTCTAAATAATATTTTTGAATTTCCAGAAAACTTTCATAATTAATTAAGTCCTTTAGCTATTTATTTTAATTAAAATTAGTTTTAAGTCAATTTAATTAGTTTTTAATTACTATTAATTAAAGAAAAATCCAAAAAAATATTTTTAGTTTTAAAATCAGTTTTTAGTTAAATTAATATTTAAATTTTTTTTTCATTTTTCCTAATTATTTGCAATTTAATACATTTTAATAGTTAAATTAGAATTTAAATTATCTTAAATCCTTTTTAATTAATAATAAATTACAAAAAGACAAAAAGAAATTTTATTTTAATTTCAATAATAGTTCTCAGTTAACTTAGATTTTATTAAATTAAATTTTCATTTTTTTAGGTTATTTTTCATATTTATTTACTATTTAAATCTTAAACAAAACTACAAAAAGAGTTTTTAATTAATTCAAATTAAAGAAAAGAAAACAAAAATATATAATTTTAATTTTCCAAAGAGTTTTTAATTACATTTAGGATTTTATAAAATTTAGTTTTCCCCCGTAACCCTTTTAATTTTATTAGTTGCTTTAAATATCGGGATTTGCGTTAATTACGTTTAATTTTACGTTTTTAATTAGTGTGCTTTGATTACGTGTGTTATTTACGAGTTTCCTTAATTGTAGTTTTAAAATCAACACAATCCCTTTTATTTCACTTTTCTTTACACAAATTCACAAATCGATAACTACGATTCCATTCACCTTCACACGGATCACGACCCGGGTATTTCTTATTCGTTGAGAAATTACCTGGATATATACTATACTAAAAAAACGATTTAATCATTTTGGCGCCGTTGCCGGGGAAGGTTGAAGTGAATTTCGGTTTTCGCTTTTCGAATTGTGTTTTGAAAACCTTCCTTGTATATATTTTCTTATATAAAAAGTAAAAAAAAATCAAAATATTAAACACTTATCCTAAAGTGTTTACAAAATACCAAAAATATAATAAACATCCTCGGTCTTCCGTTGAAGGAGGGCGGTTGTAAACCAAATAAGTTTGAACGCAAAAGAGATTGTGAAATTGTTCGTTTTCGGATTACTTTAATTCTACAACCGACACCTTCGTTGTGAGTAGATTTGAAGGAAACGATTTCGGGTGACGAATCGATCATATAAAAAAATTATAAAACAAAAGAAAAAGACAAAAAAATATTGTGATTTTTAAGTTTTCTTATTTATAAAAACCCAAAAATATTTTCCTTTCTAAAGTTATTTTTCTTTTTAACTTTTTAAATTTTTACTTTCTTTTTGGTGTATGAACACCTGTTCTTCGTCTAACGATATCCTTTCGCCTCTTTGACCCCGAATGGATTATTCGACATAATCATCGGGTTGATTTTTCGAGTTTAAATAACTTCGACGATATTAGCACGAATCGTGTTCGTTCCCCAACCGTTGAGGAAATGAACAATAACGGGCAAAATGATGTACCCCCGCCGGTGGGTGGTGCACAACAAAACGGGATCCCTCCGGTGGGACCCCAACCCGTTTATGATCTACGTCCGATGGAAGAACAACTCCAATCACCCTTCCAAGGTGTGCGGAGGGCCATCGTGATTCCCGATATCCCACACCAATTCGAGATTAACCACGGATTACTCAATCTTATCACGGGTATATCCTTTCACGGTTTTGATCACGAAGATCCTTATGTTCACATTAGGAATTTCACCGACATTGCTGAAACAATTAAGATCAATCAAGTTCCTTATGAGGTGGTTAAGATGAAATTGTTTCCCTTTTCACTCAAAGGAGCCGCCCGAACTTGGCTAGAAAAAGAGCCCCCGAATTCGATTCATACTTGGGGTGATCTAGCAAACAAATTCATCAATCATTTCTATCCTCCTTCTAAAACTTCTAATCTTCGAACTCAAATTTTCCGATTCCAACAAGCTTTTGATGAATCGTTCAGCGAAGCTTGGGATCGATTTAAAGATTTAATTGAAAAGTGTCCTAATCACGGGTTTTCCGACTTGCATCAGATCGATACTTTCTATAACGGATTGAATCCCGCTGATCAAGATTCCCTCAATTCTGCTGCGGGTGGAAATTTGTTGTCCAGGAACACTCAAGAAGCTTTCACCATCATTGAAAACAAAGCTAGAGTGAGGACTTCTAGATGCAAAACCCAAGTCTCGAGTACTAGCAGCAAATCTAATGACGACATGTTGAATGCTCTCACAACTCTTACCAAACAAATCGGTTTACTCGTCAAAGATAAAGAAAAAGAAAAACCGTCTCAAACCGTCAATGTTATTAACCAAAATTGTGAAACGTGTGGTGGTCCACATCCGTACTATGAGTGTCCGGCAACCGGTGCCTATGCTCACGAGAGCGTGTATGCTGCAAACACGGGTGGTAACGGTTACCAACCCCAAGGAGATCGGAATCTCCTCAGCTACCGTTCTAGCAATTATCTTGGACCACCCGGTTTTAATAACCCGCCTCAAAACCAGAATGTGCCAAATCGTAACAATCAATTCAATCAAAATCAAAATCGTGTTAACAATGGTTTTCAAAATCCGGGAAATTTTAATCAAGGACAAAATCGTGGAAATTTTCAACATCAAGGAAATAACCAAGGCCCGATTCAAGGGAATTCTCAAAATGTTAATCATGGAAATTTTCAAAATTATAATCAAGGTTTTCATCAAAACAACCGAGGACAAAATTTCAATAATCAAAATCAAGCTTTGAATCAAAACCAAACGTCCTCGGAAGAAATGCTCAAGCAATTTATGCAAAAACAAGAGGAAATGAATAAAATGATGCTTAATCAAATGGCCGAACTTAAGAAGTCTTTAAATGATCGACCCTCGGGCTCGGGAACTACGTCTCTTCCAAGCAACACGATCGCTAACCCGAGGGGCGATGTTAAGGCGATCACGACAAGAAGTGGTGTTTCATATAAGGGACCCACGGCTCCGACTACCTCGTCCTCTTCTTTTCCTCCTAAGGTGGTCGACCGTGAAACCGAGGCGACAACGGATACGGAACTTCCTATTAATAATGGAAGGACCGAAGACATCCAACCTCCGGTTGTCCATACGTCTAAAGGAAATGAAAATGTGTCTAAAGGAAAGGAAAAAGTCACTTTTGAACAAGATGAACCAATTAAAACTAGACTTCCTTACCCTTCTCGTTTAAATGATCAAAAGCACCGCGAGAAAACAAACCATCAAATGGAAAAGTTTTATCAAATATTTCAAGATCTTCGTTTTGATTTAAGTCTCGCGGATGCCGTTGTTTTAATGCCAAAATTTGCATCAATAATTAAAAGTTTGTTGAATAATAAGGAAAAGTTATTTGAAATGGCTAAAACACCTTTGAATGAGAATTGCTCGGCTGTGTTACTTAAGAAGCTTCCCGAAAAGCTAGGAGATCCCGGCAAATTCTTAATTCCGTGTAACTTTCCGGGTATGGGTCAATGCTTCGCCTTGGCCGATCTTGGTGCTAGCATTAGCCTTATGCCAAAATCGATGTGGAAGAAATTATCTCTTCCCGATCCTACTCCTACGTGCATGACCCTCGAGCTCGCCGATCGCTCTACTTCTCGTCCCATCGGGATAGCCGAGGATGTCATCGTCAGTGTTGGAAAGTTCCATTTTCCCGCCGATTTTGTAATTGTTGATTTTGATGCTGATCCAAGGGTTCCTCTCATTCTCGGGAGAGGTTTCCTAAAGACCAGTCACGCTTTGATTGATGTGTACGAAGAAGAGATTACTTTGCGCGACGGAAGTGAGGCCATCACTTTTAACTTGGATCAAACGGCGAGATACTCCTCCACCGATGAATGTGCGTCCGTTAACCGAATCGATGTTATTGATGAAGTTTCGGAGGAGTATTCTCAAGAGCTACTCGGTTTTTCTCATGACGTTTCAAGTGGCAATCCCACTTCTGATTCTTCTTTCCCCATTAATGATTCTTCCTCTTCTCTTCCCGATGATAATTCTTCTTTTTCTACCCCTAATGATGATTCTTCTTCTTCTTCACTTGCTATTTCTTCTATACCAATCCTTTCCGATCCTTCCCCTTCCCTTACTCCATTTGAGGGAAGTGATTTCATCTTGGAAGAGATCGAGACATATCTTTCTGCTGAATCAGTTTCACCGGAAATTGATCAATCTGATATCGATGTCGAGGGAGATATTCTTTTGCTTGAAAAACTCTTGAATGAGGATCCGTTTTCGCCTCTCCCTCCAAAAGACATCTACGTTGAAGAAGTTAAGCAAATTGAGCCGTCTAACGAAAATCCTCCGGAGCCCGAGCTCAAGGATTTACCTCCTCATCTTGAGTACGCCTTCTTGGAAGGGACCGAAAAACTCCCCGTTATCATTTCTAAACACCTTCAAGATGAGGAGAAGAACCGTCTCGTTGATGTGCTTAAGAAGCATAAGAATGCCATCGCTTGGCGTATTTCCGACATAAAGGGCATAGACCCTCATTTTTGCACTGATAAGATTTTACTTGAAAATGATT
>LBNU01003756.1:142335-169469 GCA_014162995.1 Artemisia annua | reverse complement strand
TTAGTTGCATGCTCACTGTCAACATTAGTATAATCTGCAGACCTTGTTCTTGATGTTCTTTGTTGATTTTGAGTGCTCTGGTAGACTTAATATTGCTTAGGTAATCTGTATCAAGCTTAAAAACAGTAGATCTAGGCTTAAATTTGCAATTTGTAGTGTAATATTAGTGTTAAAGGGGTGTTTGGTTTATAGGTTATCTACTAGCTCTAGTTGATTTCTTGCTTGATTCTCTGCACCATTAGTCTCCTTAGGTAAAATTAGAACTACTAGAACCATAAAATTGGCACCTTATATAGAAAAAGTCAAATTTGCTTGTTAATCTTCATAGTTGCTGCTACATTGCATCTTTTCATATGGATTTTGTCTAATCTGCTCATTAGGTGTTTGTGCTTGTGATTTGTGTGCTTAAACATCACCATTAGACTCCTAGGATTAGTTTTAATCAGTTAAAAGTGGAATAAGTCAAACTTAGGTAAAGTTTTTAAAAAGTCAAATCTGTCTAGTTTTCTTGGTACCAGTTTTGGTCTGCTGAACTTGGTCTCAATTAGGGTTCAATTGGGCAAAACAAATTAGGGCTTTTTGTGTTTTTGAGTTCTCTGGTTGGTGGTCTTGATTTTGCCCCCTTTAAGTTTTAGAAATCAGCTTATTAAACTGCTTATATGAGTGCTTATAGTAGGGCCTGTGAGCATTGTTTCTGTCCAATTATTCAAGCTGCTCTTGTGCTTATTAGCTGAATTTGAGTGCTTATTTATTAGTTCTTGGATGATACATGCTTGATTAAGTTGTTTGTACTGTTCCTAAGCTTTGTGTTGTCTAAAGTGCTTAATAGCTTATTATAGTGCTTATTTTATACTGCTTATTTGCCCCTTCTGCTTATTTAGACTTAGTAATCTGCTCAATTTATTTTTCATAGATTCTAAATAATATTTTTGAATTTCCAGAAAACTTTCATAATTAATTAAGTCTTTAGCTATTTATTTTAATTAAATTAGTTTTAAATCAATTTAATTAGTTTTTAATTACTATTAATTAAAGAAAAATCCAAAAAAATATTTTTATTTTTAAAATCAGTTTTTAGTTAAATTTAAATTTAAAAAAATNTTACGTTTGGGCGAAATTTAGTTTTTTGTCGTCTTAAGAGAATCTTTGTTTTAAAAATTGGGTACACATCAAGGATACACGCCATTTTGAGTTGTATTGTATTGTATTACGTTATACATATGTGGTTTCGGAGCTACCCTTTAAAGCCAGGTATTCGTATGAGCTAAGGTGCTTTAAGACTTCGGATTGAGATCGGGCCTTGGATCCTACTTCTAACCTAATAAGTTGGCGGTAGGTCTTGGATTGAAACCGTAAAGGTTCGGGGTCGAGAAGTTACTAAGGCAAGAGAAAAGTTAAAAAATAAAAAAAAAAAATAAAAAATAATAATAATAATAATAATAATAAGTATGGATTGATTAGTGCTATTGTTGTAAGACAAAAGTTGTTGGCGCGTGATGTGCATGTGGACGGTCCTAGATCGGGCGCATGATGTGCATGTGAAAGTACTCCGCAACTAATGTCTTTGATTATGTATGAGTTCGATTCATTGATGTATACGTTAGTTTGTATCCTAATTCCTTGATGTGGACCTCATTTTTAAGGCAACGATTTTTAAGAGAAGATCAAAAACTACTTAGCGTCTTAATTTAGTATCTTTATCGGACTAATAATTATGAAAACGAGATGTTTATGAAGAAATTCATTTCTCTCACAAAAATTAAATAAGTAGATACAAAAATAGGAAATGGGAGCGAGAAGTTATTACACAAGTAACTACCATGAGTAGCGTTAGCATCTAACTTGTAAGTAGGCTGTGATCTCGTTTATAAGCTTAGTTTGGGGACTTGTGAAAAATCAAGGATGACGAACTTTATCCGTATGGTCACTTCTCCATGAGTCGTGTTTCTACTTTTTGTCCCTAAACGTTATTGCAAAAATAATGAAAGTCAACATACCGTCACGAGAATAAAGTATGAAAAATATAAAAATACAAAAATAGTAGTGTAAAGTTAGTACGTTAAATAAAATGGGTAAACGGGGCGTTTTAGGGAATAAATGATTTTGAAATCTCTTTTGAACGTTCTTGCTATTTTTCAAAGTTAGTAAAAAGAGTTTCTAAAATGATTTATCTCAAAAGCGTGACGTGATTACATTGCGTGAGGACACGGCAATACCTTAGTCTGGGGGATTTTGGTATGTGTTTATACACATACCTTTTATTGACCAAAACCCGACCAAATAGACCAAAAACTAACCCATAAATGCCAAATACTTGTGTTTTTGTGTTTTTGAATGTGCAGGCATGGATTTATAAGAAAAGGATGAAAAAATCACAAGAAAATGACAAAACGAGCACGGGAATTGGAAAAGTGTCAAAAGCCGGAGCCAGGAAAGCTAGTGGTAAAAGTCAAAGCTCATGAAGTCAATAAAGGTCCCTAAAGTTTCAGAAATTACAAGAATGGTCCTTGGAATAGAAGTTTGAGAAAGTTACACAAACGGCCCTCCAAGTTTATAAATTTGTCAATAATGGTCCTTATGAAGATATTTTTGAAGATTCAACAACAATGGTCCTTCAACAATCAAGAATGTCACAAAAGGCCCTTGGATAATATTTGTGAAGTATGGCAGCTTGGGTCCTTATATTTTCAGAATGTTCACTTTTGATCCCTATGATATCTACTACTAAACCGGTTCCAATTATCCTTACACCCATTTACACCTTAACCCAATAATAACTTAAAACCCAAAACAAATAAATAATCCTTATACCACCCAACCCACTAAACCCAATTATCCTTATAACCCACCTGGCCCAGAACTAATACAAGCCCACAAAGCCTTTTACCTAAACCCGTAACCCACCTCCCACAACCCACAGTTAAAATAAAATAAACAAAACAAACGCGCCATTTTTTACTGTGCTTCCCCTTCATCCCATTTACCCTGCTACCTCGTACCTATCCAAATCCCCAACCTCGTACTAGGAATCTATCTAGAAGGTCTGACATAGCAGAGATGTCGACATCATTCCTCCACACGTGGCCAATTCGAGCAAGGTGATCGGATGAAGTTATGTGGCATGAGGATAAGACTCAATCTAACGGCTAAAACTTAGTGGGAAGTCAACATTTGGATGAGAACAAGGATTGCGTGGCCATGAATAAGATTCTAGCAGCTTCCTAAACCCTAGACTCCTCACCTTGAGCTCGGCTATATAAGCCCACTGTTTTCACCATTTCTAGTGTGTAGGTTTTTAGTACTAAAATGCTGTCATTTTGCTTTCTCAATAATGTAATCAGTTCTTCTTAATGAAAGTTTTTAGTTTTATGGTTTTAAATCTTGTTTTAGTTAATTACTCACTTTTCATTACAGCTTAATACTTGTTACAGTAGCTTATTTCCTGTCTTAAAACCTTTCTTAAACCTTTTTTTTAGCTTTTATAAACCTTAGAATTTTCAGGTTACTTATCTTTTATAAAAAACAAAAACAAATAAGAAAAATATAAAAAATCCAAAAAGATGTTTACTTTCTTAAAACTAGCTTGCATCCAAGCTTCTTTTCAGTAGATATCACCTTATATTAGCTTTTCTAGCTCTTATAAGTTTGATTGTAGGAGAAAAATAAACAGAAAACTCAAAAACTTCAAAAAGTCAAACTGTGGTCAACCTTTGGTTCGTGGTGAATTCTGGTGGAACATTGATAGCTTGAGACAGAAAGGGAAGGTCTCAGCCTATCTTAAAGATAGGCAAGCTTAGTGAACCCCCTCTGTTTGAGCTGAGGGGGATGCTTTTGTAAGATCTCATTTCAATTTTCCTCTCTTAGTACTTAACTGCTTGTTTAATATAGATCTCAGTTGTTGGTCCACTTGTTTGATGTTAGTAGCTATTCCTAGTACTGATTTTATTGCTTATTTGCTTAGTGGTACCCTTTAGTTGGATTGTTTAATGAATTTCATGTTAGTTGCATGCTCACTGTCAACATTAGTATAATCTGCAGACCTTGTTCTTGATGTTCTTTGTTGATTTTGAGTGCTCTGGTAGACTTAATATTGCTTAGGTAATCTGTATCAAGCTTAAAAACAGTAGATCTAGGCTTAAATTTGCAATTTGTAGTGTAATATTAGTGTTAAAGGGGTGTTTGGTTTATAGGTTATCTACTAGCTCTAGTTGATTTCTTGCTTGATTCTCTGCACCATTAGTCTCCTTAGGTAAAATTAGAACTACTAGAACCATAAAATTGGCACCTTATATAGAAAAAGTCAAATTTGCTTGTTAATCTTCATAGTTGCTGCTACATTGCATCTTTTCATATGGATTTTGTCTAATCTGCTCATTAGGTGTTTGTGCTTGTGATTTGTGTGCTTAAACATCACCATTAGACTCCTAGGATTAGTTTTAATCAGTTAAAAGTGGAATAAGTCAAACTTAGGTAAAGTTTTTAAAAAGTCAAATCTGTCTAGTTTTCTTGGTACCAGTTTTGGTCTGCTGAACTTGGTCTCAATTAGGGTTCAATTGGGCAAAACAAATTAGGGCTTTTTGTGTTTTTGAGTTCTCTGGTTGGTGGTCTTGATTTTGCCCCCTTTAAGTTTTAGAAATCAGCTTATTAAACTGCTTATATGAGTGCTTATAGTAGGGCCTGTGAGCATTGTTTCTGTCCAATTATTCAAGCTGCTCTTGTGCTTATTAGCTGAATTTGAGTGCTTATTTATTAGTTCTTGGATGATACATGCTTGATTAAGTTGTTTGTACTGTTCCTAAGCTTTGTGTTGTCTAAAGTGCTTAATAGCTTATTATAGTGCTTATTTTATACTGCTTATTTGCCCCTTCTGCTTATTTAGACTTAGTAATCTGCTCAATTTATTTTTCATAGATTCTAAATAATATTTTTGAATTTCCAGAAAACTTTCATAATTAATTAAGTCTTTAGCTATTTATTTTAATTAAATTAGTTTTAAATCAATTTAATTAGTTTTTAATTACTATTAATTAAAGAAAAATCCAAAAAAATATTTTTATTTTTAAAATCAGTTTTTAGTTAAATTTAAATTTAAAAAAAATAATTTTTCATTTTTCCTAATTATTTGCAATTTAATACATTTTAATAGTTAAATTAGAATTTAAATTATCTTAAATCCTTTTTAATTAATAATAAATTACAAAATGACAAAAAGAAATTTTATTTTAATTTCAATAATAGTTCTCAGTTAAGTTAGATTTTATTAAATTAAATTTTCATATTTTTAGGTTATTTTTCATATTTATTTACTATTTAAATCTTAAACAAAAATACAAAAAGAGTTTTTAATTAATTCAAATTAAAGAAAAGAAAACAAAAATATATAATTTTAATTTTCCAAAGAGTTTTTAATTACATTTAGGATTTTATAAAATTTAGTTTTACCCCGTAACCCTTTTAATTTTATTAGTTGCTTTAAATCTCGGGATTAGCCCGGGATTTGCGTTAATTACGTTTAATTTTACGTTTTTAATTAGTGTGCTTTGATTACGTGTATTATTTACGAGTTTCCTTATTTGTAGTTTTAAAATCAACACTATCCCTTTTATTTCACTTTTCTTTACACAAATTCACAAATCGATAACTACGGTTCCATTTACCTTCACACGGATCACGACCCGGGTATTTCTTATTCGTTGAGAAATTACTTGGATAATATACTATACTAAAAAAACGACTTAATCAATGACTTGAGCAGTTGATACGCCACATCTATTGAATGAGATGCGCCGCATCGACTACAGGTCTGACAGACTCGACACAAAAAATAGTAAAGATAAATCCGGGTTGTCTCCCGGTGAGCACTTTTCTTTATTCCAGAGTCTTCAAGTTAGACTCACGTTCAGCTCCTATTTGGTTCTTGTTATGTGCCACCTCTCTTCCTTAATGCGAAAGATGTCGTAATATACTTGTGTAACATTTTCCTCAGTATGGGTAAGCTCATTAAATTCAGTAATCTTAATAGCTGCATATTCTTCTGATGGCCCAAAGGAATACTTAATCACCTCAAATTTTTCAGCGGTAAAGGTTGGAGGTTTTTGATATGGTATTCCAAGAAGTCGACATTTTCGGTTTCTTGAATGATTCTACTTTCTCGTTAACAAAGTTAGACTCTTGATTACAAATTAGATAGTCTTCAAGTCCGTTTGTGAATGATTCTAAAGATCTTCTTGAACTTCTTCAATACGATGGTAACTATCTTCGCTGCTTGATTCATAATTGTCTTGAAGTCGTTCCCATTCCTTCTGCAACCTCCATTGTAATCTACGGTCAAGCTTTGTATAATCATCAAACTTCCTAAGAACCCATTCCAAAAATTTCATGTCTTTATGGTCGCGGAGTTCCTTAAGTCTTTCAATTCTTCCTTTTTCTTGTAAGGTTTCGCTTTTTCTTTCATTCTCTTCAACCAAGTCGTACCAACTATAATCTGCAAAGCTTACATCATTCCCAATCCGCGTCATACCAATCAAGTTGCCACCATTACAAATTCCTTCATTCCTCCAGTCACAACTTGGCCATTCACAATTTCCGTCCTTAAAACGAATAGGCTCATAGCTATGTACTAATTCATCATAATACACTGGTTTAACAGAAACCCATGGAACTTGATCGTTCCATTCATAATAACCAAGTGTTCTTGAATGCCTCATAAGTTTTGAACCCCGGCAAGTCTCCAGTCAGAACATCTTTATCGATTTTCAATAAATAATTGAATTCATTAAATTCCTTGCATAGAGGTGTTTCATAATCGAACAGATTCGTTTCAATCGTAAATAAATCTGCCCCCTCGTCTTCAACTTCTTCATCGTCTTTCCCCATTCTCCAGTGAATTCAAAGTTCATTTTGTAGAGATGAGCTCATTTTTCCAGGGTAACGAAACTTAGATTTCAACCAACAAGCAAATTCAGGACTAAATTCTTCCAAAAACATTATTTTAAGCTCAACCCAACTAGTAATAGATTTGGAAGGTTCATTGTTCACCCAACACCTTGCGGTCCCTGAAAGTGTAATAGGAAAGACTCGAAGCATAAACTGATTAAAGGTTGTATACTTTGTTCTGTAAAAGTTAGCAATTTCGAGGATTCTTTCGGCATGATTATCAGCATCCTCATGTTCTGATCCACTAAAGGTATTATCTCATAGTACTTTGAGAAATTGACCTCTTACAACAAACTTGCCGTTCACTTTAAGCTTTGGTCTTGCAATCCCTGCACCATCGTCCGTTCGGGTCATGTTCATGTACTCCTCCATTGTTGGTTCCGCCATTGTTTCTGGTACTTCCTAAAATCAACATAAAACCATCAGTAGGATAGGTTGGATAAAGTAGAATATCAGAAAACTAATAACGAAAATGGAAAATGAAAAATAAAAGTTGCTGATATCTGCAGACGATGCGCCGTATCCTAAGAATAGGATGCGCCGTATCTTATTACGTTAAAAATAAATCAGACTTTTATTCAGAAAATCAATACGCCGCTTTATAAATTAGAATGCGCCATATGTTTTATGTTATCAAAAATAAATTATATTTATAAAAATTAAATGCGCCATATAGCAAAAGCTAATACGCCATATCTTCGTTACGCTTAAAAATACAAAATTTTTGATACAGAGTTAAATGCGTCGTATCGATAAAAACCGATGCGCCGCTTCTATTTAATAATTCGAAAACTGTTTTTAATAAGTTAATAAATACGCCGTATCTGTAAACAGATGCGCCGTATGTCCGTTAGGGTTTTAAAAGATTTCTGATTAAAAACAGAATACATCGTATCTAGGGGATAGATGCGTCGTATTCGAATTATTAAACGCGCTGTATATAAAAATTAAAACGCCATACGCCGCATCTAAATAATAGATGCGCCGTATCGTTTGTATCAGCAGAATACAACGACAGCAATTATGCAGAAAAATAAAAGAAAAACTAAAAGCTAATAAAAAAAAAACAAACAAACTAAAGTAGTAAATATACAAATTATACAATAAATGCAATCTATCAAATGTACAACAAGGTTAGTGGTTAGAATCTAAGATATACAAAAACCTAAAAAGTTAGAAAACCTAATGAAAATGGGCGAAAACGTATAAAAACGTTTGAAAATGGCCAACAACGAATGAAAACGGACGCAAACGTATGAAAACGGACGAAAATGTATGAAAACGTCTAAAAACGGCCGAGAACGTATAAACATGGAAGAGAACGTATAAAATGGATGAAAACGTTTGAAACAGATGAAAACGTGTAAAAAAGAACGAAAACATATAAAAATGAACTAAAACGTATGAAACAAACGAAAATGTATGAAAACGGACGAAAACAGCCTAAGGCGTATGAAAACATATAAAAACTAACGAAAACGTATGAAAACGGATGAAAATGTATGAAAGCGGACAAAAACGTATGAAAACGTCTGAAAACGTATAAAAACGTCTGAAAATGGATGATAATGTATCAAAACGGATGAAAACGGATGAAAACATATGAAAGTGGATGAAAACGTGCAAAAATTAATTGCAATTTGGGCAAGATTTGACACCTCTATAGATAATAAGGGAATGGTTGGAGTGAGTTTTAAGTGAATTTACACTTTTTGTCACTCCATGTTTTCTTAATATTAAATCTCGTCTTTTTAATCAAATGAACTAAATGGTCTAGATTTGTCCCCCAGTTTCTACCAAAATAAGAGTTTGCAAAATGACTCACCTCTATGATATATAAATCTATAAATATTTTTATATTTTTATGTCGCATTAGAAAACATTATGGCTTCGCCATAGCTCCTAAGATTTGAAGCTTGGTCATATCACCACACCACGCCTCACTGACTCCTCCCAAACTAACCAGTTAACCAGGTGTGGTCAACAAGTCAAATCTGAGAGACAATTTATGATCCGGTGCAAGCACAGTGTATTCCCGAGTCGTTAAGTCCCGACAAGATTGAAATTGTATTTTTGAAAACGTTTGAGTGATTTAGTGATTGGGAAAGTAACCAGATAATGATTTGGATTAATTACACTAAGCAGATATAAATGAAAATAAAACAGATAAGCAATATTAACAATAACTGGAAATCAGATAAACCTAAAACGTAATTAAAATTAAAACAAACGTAAACGCGTGCTAGGAAAAATGAAAATTAAGAAAAAATAAACTAGAGGGGGTGAAAATGACTTTTTACAAACTTAATATTAAAAGAAAATTTTATAAAAAAGAAAATTATTTTTTTGATAATTTTATTATTTAATATTAATTATTAATTAAAAAACTATTTAATTACTTATTTAAACTAATTTGAATTACTAATATTACTAAAATGACTTAGATAATTATGAAATTTTTTTATAAAACTAATTAACCATTACAGGAATCCTAAAAAATTATAAAAAGTTTATAAAAATTAAAATAAAACTATTTTACTAATTATTTACTTAATTATTAATTAAAAGCTAATTAAGCTAAATTAATTAAGAAAAATAGCAAATGAACAGTAACAATTATGAAACTATTTTCTAAAAATATTTTATGATTTATAAAAACTAGGAAAAATGTAAAAAAGTACCAGAGATTAATAATGAATAGTAAAGGATTTTATTCTTGATTTTTTAATTAAAACTAATTTAACTAATATTAATTATTATAAATAATAAATGAAAAGAAATAAATCTGAAAATTTTTATACAACTATTTTAGTATATCAGGAACTTAAGAAAAATATAAAATTAAGAAGTGCTTTTTGAAAAAGCAGAAAAATAAGCCGAATTGACTTAAATAGAAGCTATCACTTTTTTAAAAGTGATGATCTTGTGATTTTATTTTTATAAAACTATTACACTATTGATTTTGAGTGACTTTTGTGAAAACAAATTTTATGGAACTCAAAAATATGCTTTGTGCAAGGTTATGTCCTTAACAGATGGTTTTTTGGTTTGAAATGAAAATTTGTGAAGTAAAGAAGCTATCAACAAGCTACCAGCTCAAAACCAAAACTAATATGAACTTGAAATAAGCTAAACAATCTGGAAATAAGCTAGGAAGTTCAAAGGAGCAAACTGAAAAGCTCAAATAAGCAAATCCTAATCCAATTCAGAACCAAACAGACCTAAGTGCTAACTGCAGGCCTCTATAGGGCCCACAGGTGTGATCAAAGATACAAAACAAAGCTTGATCTAAAAAGATGACCTGGGGAGCTTTCCAAAAAGCCAAGGGTTAAGCCCTAGGTCCCACTAATAAGCTAGGTGAGGGCTTATGAAGTTGGGTGAGATTAGGCCAAGGTGAGAGTTATAGAGATAAGCAGTATAAGCACAAAAGAGCACAAGGGCAAAAATCCACACAAGCACAGTCAAAATCAATCACAAACAACTTATTACAACTAAAATCAACAATCAAACAGGCTATGATCTAGTAGAAATCAAAAATCAACAAGCTAAGTGGATTCTGAGGCAACTTAGTACACTAGATCTAAATGACAGATACAAGGGAGAAATAAGCACAACAAATAAGCAGTTAAGGGTAAACCAAATATGCAGCTAACAAGACAACCCAAGTGGCTATCCAAAACACCAAATTTCAGGTCTTAACTCCAACAATTGAACAAGATGTGGATTAAAGAAAAATGGGTAAAACTGGGAAAAGGGTGGTACAGGGGAGGTCAAAGAGCAACTGGGTCACTTTAAGGCTAATTCTTGATGAGAAAATAAGTTTCAAATTGCAAACTTCTGGTTGAATTAGGCAAACAGGCAACCAAATAACACAAGGGAACAAGAAATTTCTATTTCCAATATAAATTAAACCCTGTGCATCCTTTAGAAATTTTGTCCATTTTAACAGGTATGCAATTTGACTTTTTGAGATTTATGCCTAAGTTGACTTATGTGAATTTTTAATGATCCTAATTTACTAATTAAGTTGTATTAACCTAAGATGAGACTAATATAAGCAAGCTAAGTAATTTTTAAACCTAATGATGGAGTATGCTACTCTAATTTGATGACAGTTAAAGTAGTTAAGGATTTTAAAGGCTAAATTGACTTTTTAAACTAAATACTACCAATGTTATGTGTTAGGTCACCATATTGAAAACACAAGTATTGATTTGATAGAAATAAGATGAGAAATAGAGTTTGGTTGAGTAGATCAAATATGAAGAATAAAAATGCAAGAGTTTCCTTATGAAAATGAAATAACCAACAAGAAATAGGATTACATAGATGTCCTATTTATAGGAGAAGAGCTAGGGCAACACTTCCCTATTCCTTCCTTTCTTAAACGTGTGGGCTTAAGGCCCATTGGACGTGTAATGGACTTTACACGTTTACAAGATAAGTTAAGTATTCTAGCAACCTATTACAAATACTGAAATAACCGAGACTTGATTAAATGTTGATAAACTTAGGTCCTAACAATCTCCCCCTAAGGATCGGTTATGAAGGAGTGATGTTCGTCACGGTCATTGAGGTTGATTGACGTCTTTGTCTTTGGACCTCTTCAAAAAATGATTAGTAGAAATGATTCATCGCTCTTTGTTCTTTATCTTTGCTGATGAGATAGTGATCACATGATGTCGTAATCTGCCATTCGTCACTCTATTAGACTCCAGTGGATCTGCATCTTTCCAACATGCTCATACATCTTTAACGTTTGAAACTTTCATTCGTGTGACGCTCTCTTTTCATTGATGAAGATTCTTAATGTTGATGTAGAATTCTTCTTTAGACATTGCTTTGCTTTAGATCGTTATTCTTTAATACTTTGTAGATTCTTTTGGCATGGAATCTATCTTTGACTTTTGTGTTGCTTCGATCTTTTATGAGAGCTTTCATAGTTGTTGAGATGTAAGTATGAGCATGTGGAAGCTGGTGTTCAGGATGGTGGTTGTACCTGCATTGAAGCAGTTAGCAATAATACATCCGGTACTTACAGGTTTGGAATTAGAATTTGTCAACAGCATAGTGTGAAGACTCCTTCTAATCCTTACCAAGGCCGTTCCTAATCGGATACCCCCTAGAGGGCTTACACAGACATACATACGTATACCCACGATTAGGTGAGTCGCTGGAGATCACCCCACGACTGTAGACCGTTTGAAACCATCGAACACACTAAGCGTAATCCACAAGGAATCACCGAAGTGACCTGCTGTCAGGGCTGTTTGATGTTGACCCTGGCAGGATTTCCGTTCAATCATTTGAGAAATACATAAGTAAATCCCTCATAAACGTTCAATGCAGATTGCTAAGATCTGCGAAGGATTCGATAATTTACACTTAGTGTCCAATGATGCAAGACACTTAGTGTAGAAGATTTATGTGTTCCTAAGAGATCTTTTATGTTATCTCGTGGCTCTAGACTCGATAAGTGCACATTTGGTTTCCTATGCGGAGGCATGGAGCATAGGGCCTCCTGTTTCAATATCAACCATCTCTAATAGACGATCGATAGATTACACTGGTTCCCCGTGAGAATGAAACAAACATCTTTTGAGAGATGCCTGAGTGGCTAAGAAGGTTTAGGTGCATTGCGTCACTGGGTCCATGACGTCTTTTATCTTCAATACCGGTGTCGCCTTAGCAACGACCAGTAGCATATGAATTGAACCCGGTGTCTGACCTATGGTTGATAAAATGGAGGGCTATTTCTTTTCACCCTTTTCATTCATTTTCTTTTTAATTCTTCAACCCCTTCTTTCTCCTTTCATTCTTTTCTCCTTTTGTTATATCATACCTAAGGACTTCTAATTTCTATCTATTGGTGATGTCCTTGGGTAGATCCCTCCGGTTTAGGTGGATCATAGGACGGTTTTTCCTATCCTTAGTCACCTTGTAACTCCATGACTATCCTATTGATGCCATTAAACCAAATCATTGAAAATCTCTAAAAGTGTTTATGAGTATAAAACTTTTTGTTAACACTTTGAGGTTTTGGATTTCTTATAAGAGACTCCCCCTCCACATATGCTTATGAATGTTTTCAGAAGTTTGCATATGCGGGAAGAGTTGGCACTTTTGAATTGATCCACTCTTAATAGACATGTACCCGAGGGACACGTTTACGTTGCTTAGTTAAAGGGATGCATTATCAGTTTTTAGGTGATAACTAGCCCTAATAACTAACTTGAAGTTGTTAACATTCCTAAAAGGAAGTTAGACCCGTCAAAGTAAATGTCTAGAAAGAGTTTCTCGAAACGGTACTTTCTACTCGGATAAATCCTTTCGAATACTAACATTTGTTGTTTCGTCAATTCGTGGGTCAATTCTGAGTCGAGCTCGTACAAGATAAGACTTTTCACATCATATTTTAATCACTTTTCTTTTTCTCCCCCTCAAAAATAGCATATCAAATGTTGTTTTTGTAAATTTTTTGATTAAAATATGCCTTTTTGAGTCTTATGAGGAGAAATCAACAAGACTTTAAGATTTAAGAACGATGTTTGAAATCAAGTACTCCCCCTCAACAAGTGATTACTTATTGAGGTGTAATACTTGTCTTTTGAGAAGAATTGTAGAAATCATGAAAAGTTTGTTAATTCTACTCAAAAGTAAGAAGCTTTCGCTCTTTATATGAGGATTGTGGCACTGATGCGTCCCACAGGGTCCTTTAAATACAACGTGCGGGTTGTACACTGTTATGTGTGCACAAGCCTTAGTAATTACAAATCAATTCATATGAAAAAGTATTAAAATTTTGGTACCGGAAGAATGTAAGCTGAAGTCCCTCATTTGGCTATGCATCAAAGTCTGTGAACTGTGGATCTGGTCGTCTAAATGTCAAGACCAGAAATGAAGGACGAATACCAATGTAGCTTTCCAGCCTTCTGATCTGTTGGCGACGGTACAACCTTTCTTCAATGGTATGGACAAAGTTGCATATCATTCTGCGTCCATTTGCTTTCCACCTTGTTTCTCGACCTTCTTTCAACCTCTTCTTCTCATCATCTAACCTTTCTGCCAACCCATCACGAACTCTTTGAATTGTCTCGTCACAAAACTTTGGAATTTCATCGAACCGCATAAGACGAAGTTTATTCTTCTTATTGAGGTAGGTGATTCCGAACGATGGTTGTTGAACGTGAGTATACTGTGATAACTCTAGAATTCCTGGAAATATGAGCTGTGGTTTGGTGAGGTTGATGGTGTTCTGATAACTCTCCACGCCTAGTTGAAGATCTTCCACCCTTTCTTGAACTATAACCCGTCTGATGTAGACTAGTAGAGACGCGATGAAGTTGTATTGAGTTTCCCTTGGGAAGTTAAGCATTTTTCCTTGAACCTTCTCCAAATACATGTCTTCAATGTCATTCAGGTTCAAATCTGGGAAGTCTGCTTCACAAAACTTGTACTTCTTCTCGTCCAGTATCTTGACGACGATTTCCTTCATGAAAGCGTAGTTGAATCTTTTCTCTTCCACGATCTCCATTATGGCAACGATACGAAGCGGTTGCTTCACATTTTCACTGGACTTGAGATGTAGTCTGTGGGTATAGCCAAGCTTTCGTTTTTTTGGCCAGTGTTGAATACCAAGAAGAGCTTCTCTGTTGTATGTGACAACTGATTTGCAGTAAATTGGTGCGGACTCTTCAATGTCAGGTAATTCGTATCCGGCTGCTGGAATTGAAAGCGTCAATGAAGATGCATATCGTTCCTTTGAAGTTTCGTGAGTGTGTTGGAGATATCGGAAGTCATTGTTGAAGAAGTGTCTGTAAGGGATCTTGGGTCTATCTGGAAAGCCTAGTAGAGGCAACGGCTTTGTCCAATCTGTGAAGTAAGGTGTCTTCTTTTCTGTGTCGACATTTGATTTAGGGTTGAGCCAGTCGAATGAGCCGGATAATGCGCAGGCTATGTTCTCCATATGGTAATCAAGTTCGACTTTATTTCCTGACCTTTTCTTTAGAAAGTCCATTGCTTCACGGTTGATTCTTCTCAGTTATGCTTTTGACAACCGTTCAACTTGAAGACCCGACATAATACTCTGAGTCATCTGCAAAGTATTTCCAGGCATTGGTTCTTCGGTCTCAAGTGATGGTTGTGCTTTGACCATCTCGGTCAACCAATCAGAATTTGGAGCTTCGTCCACATCTAGCCATGAGAAGTGAGTAGTCTTTTGCTTCTTTTTCTTTGACTTTGAAGACTGCTTCTTCTCTTTAGTCTTTGTTGTAGTAGATGGACCAGCTTGAAATTCAGGAATTTCTGATTCGGGAATTGCTGATTCTGGTTCTTCCTGAGTATCAGCCGGTTGAAACATAACTTGTTCTTCTGATTGTGTCGGACCGGAGCTGGATGCTGGAGCTTGTTGTTTGGAAGGAGGAGCCTTGGAAGTCTTGTGCGGCTGTTGTGAAGAAGATGGTCCTTTTGATTTCTTTGACTTCTTGCTTCTAGGATCAGAATCAGGATCTTCATCTTTCCTTGGTCGTTTGTGTTTGCCAGCTGCTTCCTTGCATGATTCTTTCGAGGCAATAGTCTAAAGTGCCTCGAACATTGTTGACTCTTCAGGAGTTTTGTCCTCCTTATTCCTTAGCTTTGCAGCTAACAGGGCTTGAAGTTGTTCAGTTGAGAGTTCATCTGGAGATGGAGGAGCCCTGTCTGTGCGAAGATAGAAAGGAGTAGACTCAAGCATACGCTCGATGCTGTGCTTGATCCTGGAGTTCAGCTTTGTACGAATCGGCTCTATAAGTTCAGACACAGCTGGTGTAGCAATTGCANCCAGCTGCTTCCTTGCATGATTCTTTCGAGGCAATAGTCTAAAGTGCCTCGAACATTGTTGACTCTTCAGGAGTTTTGTCCTCCTTATTCCTTAGCTTTGCAGCTAACGGGGCTTGAAGTTGTTCAGTTGAGTGTTCATCTGGAGATGGAGGAGCCCTGTCTGTGCGAAGATAGAAAGGAGTAGACTCAAGCATACGCTCGATGCTGTGCTTGATCCTGAAGTTCAGCTTTGTACGAATCGGCTCTATAAGTTCAGACACAGCTGGTGTAGCAATTGCAGCAAGATTATCATGAAGATATTCAGTGGTGTATTACTTGATCATCCCGCCCATGTCGGCATACATAAGCTTGTCGACAAGTGCATTTGCTTCCTGGAGATCTTTGACTTGTGAAGTCAAAGTTTTGACCTGTGTGGAGAGCAGTTGGACTTGGTCATTAAGGTCTCCAGTTTGATGTTCTGTCTCCTTCCTTTTCTTCTTTGCCAAATCAAAAGCTTTCTTGATCCGTTTTGATGCTGTTAAAGATGCTTTGCCTCCCTTCCGTTTCTTGATTGATTTACGTTTGGATGTTTTCTTTGTTGGTGGTGGTGAAGAGTGATGTGATGTTGATGATGAAGATGATTTATGCTCTGGTTCTGATTGAGGAGGTGAGGGATCCCTTGGAGGTGTACCTGATGGAATCGGGGGATTCTGTGAAGATGAGTGTGGAGGAGTGTTGATAAATTGATCAGTGTCAATGAGTTCTTCGTCTTGATCGAGTCCACGAAGCAATCTATCCGTCTCCTCTTTAGCTTTCCTCTTGATTTCCTCATCTCTCTGAACTTGAGCAACAAATTCAGGTGTGATGTACTCAGTTTGCTCTCGCTCAGCATCTTCCTCTGTAGCTTCTTCCATGATGGTGTTCCCTTCAGGGTCACGTTGTTCAGTTTCGGTCTGAGGAACTACAGTGCTACTAGAGCCAGCCTCATGTCCTTGAAGATTAATCGGTGTTTGATGAGGTTGTGGATGTTGGAGATTAAGTAGTACAGCTGCCCTGAATTCTTTCTCTTCCTGTTTCTTTTCAGCCCTGGTGTCGACAACGATACTCTTGAGTTTTCGTTTGTCAACCAGTGGCTCTGCAGTTGGTTCATCTTCTGCTTCTTCATCACGAATAGCACCACTTGGTTCATTAATGGTAATACCCGTACCTCTTCTTTGTACTTGCTCAGCAGTTTCCTTGCTTATTTGTTTTGTCAGTTCAAGCCCTGGAAATTCCTTATCTTCATCTCTTTGTCATCCTGAGCCTTTGACCTTCTTTCATAATCTTCTTCGTCATCTGATTCAGAGCCAAACTCAGAGTCGGTTTCCATTTCAGATGATGAAGCTGACGGTTCATTTGTGGAATTTGCTTTAGAGCAGCTTTCCTTCTTGGTCTGGTGGGTGGCTTTTGGGTAGTCTTTGATTGTTGGGAAGTTGTGGTACTGCTAGTGCTTCCAGACTTGCCACCCCTCCTTTGAAAAATTTTGAAAAATTTTCAAAGAGAAAAAATGAGAAAAATTAAAAAATACAAAAATATAATAAAAGTTTTGACACCGCGTTTGACTTTCCTACTAGGTAAGAGTGAGAATAAAAATTTTGACTTGATCCGGGCGTGTTGAGCCCTAGCTTGTCTCCCTTAACCAATATAATTTTTTAAAAATGATTATGGCTAAGTATTCGCGGATCTCATTACTTGAGATTTTAAATTTGCGGAGAACGTGAAATGATAGAGTTTCTTTAGAAGCTAGATGCTAAGCATAGAGTAGTTGGATCTCTTTAAAGCTCATCGAAGGTACTCATGTCTTTTTGTTCCCACAAAATTGCTTCACCCCATATCTGTGCAAAATAATTAAGGATGTTAGGTTTAGCCGATGAGTAGTTCTTTTTCTTCTTAAGAGAATTTTTGCTTGGGAAATTAGGTACACATCATGGATACACGTCAATTGAGTTGTATTGAATATTGTTGAATAAGCGTAGTACGCATGTGGTTTCGGAGCTACCCAAAAGCCCGTTATTATGTATGAGCTAAAGTGCTTTTAGACTTCGGATTGAGATCGGACCTTGGATCCTAGATTCCAACCCTAGCAGTTGGCGGTAGGTCTTGGACTGAAACCGTGAAGGTTCGGAGTTGAGAAGTTACTAAGGCAAGAAAAAGAAAGAAAAAAGTGAAAAAAGTATCAAGAAAAGAAAAAGAAAAAGAAAAGAAAGAATAAGGATCGATGTCTAGATTCATGGATTATGTGCTTAATGTGTTAGGACTAAAGTTGGTCGCGCGTGAGGTGCATGTTACGATCCTAGATCGGACGCATGAGGTGCACGTGAAATGTACTCGCCAACTTATGTCTATTTATGATGTATTCCAAAGTCTTTGAATGTATCCAATATCCTTGATGTGGACCACATTTCTCTTGCAAACCTTCTTAAGGGAAGATCGATAACTACTTAGCGTATGAATTTGGTATCTTTATCGGACTAAAAATTATGAAACGAGATGCTTATGAAGAAATTCATTTCTCTCACAAAAATAAAATAATGAGATACAAAAATAGGAATATGGGAGCAAGAGGTACACGAGTAACTTCCATGAGTAGCGTTGGCATCTAACTTGTAATTAAACAATGATCCGTTTTTACGCTTAGTTTGGGAGCTTGTGAAAAATCAGGGACGATGAATTTTATCCAATCGGTCACTTTTCTATGAATCGTGTTCTCTCTCTATGACCCTTAATCGTTATTGAAAGATAATGAAAGTCAAGCACACCGTCATAAGCTAAAGTGTAATATATGATGAACATAGTATAAAATGGAAACCCGGGGCGTTTTAGGGAATAAATGGTTTCGTATCTCTTTTGAACGTTTTGCTACTTTTCAAAGTTAGTAAAGAGAGGTTTGAAATTATTTATCTTTAAAGCGTGACGTGATTACATTGCGTGAGGACACGCAATACCTTAGTCTGGGGGATTTTGATATGTGCTGAATTACACATATCTTTGACCTTAGTTTAAGTGTAGAATAGACCAAAAACTAACGTTAAACGCCAAAGATATAGTGTTTTTGTGTTTATGATTGTGCAGGTATGGATATTGCTGAAACATCATGAAAAGCAACCTAAAAGCCCAAAAAGAGCACGAGATGTGGAAAAGCGTTCGAAAGTGAAGTTAAAGATCAAATTTGCTTAAGTGAAGCCCGTGACGATGTTGCCATTACTCAAGAGCTCATGAATACGAAAGAGACACTTAATCGAAGAATAAAGATGATTATCTTAGATAAGCTTCTCAAACTCGAGCAAAGGATCACTTTTATATCATTGAAGACTGATTGAAGGCTCGTCTACACATATTTCCTCAAAGTTACAAGGACCGAAGTCGTATTTTAGAAAGATAAATAGCCTTGTATCTCTAGTTTACGCTTTGTTTTCATATAATTTGGAAGTTCAAGGGCTAAGTGTGCAACAATGTAGAACTTATGCAAGCCCTTGGCTTATAAATTAAGATCACCACCTCATTTGAGAGGTTGGTTAGTCTAGGTTAGTCTAGGTTAGTCTTAGGAGTAGTATAGATTTATTTCTTGTCTTAGTGTAAACTTATTTTCAATGCAAGCTTTAATTTTTATGTCTTAAATCTTTTCTAGCTTATTTTATGTCTTCATCTTATTGCTTCTTTACATTTTCTTGAGCTTATTTTGTGTCTTTTTTCAATCTTGCATGAGCTTCTACAAAGCTTTTACCACCTTTGCATGAATCTAAGGATTTTGTGCCTAATGAATTTGGTATAAGCTTGTTGAACTCGTGGCTTATTTACTTATTTTTGAGCTTATTTTAGTGTCTTAACAAGTTTCTTAAAGTTTTATAAAGTTAATTAAAGTTTTATAAAGATTTCTAATTTTTTACGAACTGTTTTGTCTAAGTTAGGGTTTTATAGCGAGTTTGGTTTCAAAATACATAGCGAGTTTAGTATTTGTTAATTTAGCGAGTTTGGTGTCTTTATATGCTTAGCGAGTTTAGTTTGTTGTTTATGTAGCGAGTATGGCTTGTGATTTAGGGCTAGCGAGTTTGGTAAATAACTAGATAGCGAGTATGGGACTAAAACTCTAGCGAGTTTGGTCCCCAACTTGTGCCTAGCGAGTTTGTATTTCCACCTTTGGCTAGCGAGTTTGTGAATTAACTCCTAGCGAGTTTGAGAACTAACTCCTAGCGAGTTTGGTTCTCATTCCCCTAGCGAGTTTGATACTCAAACACCATAGCGAGTTTGGAGATTGACTTCCATAGCGAGTATGCTTTTGTTCCATGTTTCTTTTTTCTTATTTCTTTTTCTTTTCCAAGTCGAGTTAGACTTTTACTTTCCCTCATCGTTTATCGAGTGAGGTTTTTATTTTCTTAAATCTTAAACGTTATGCTGTCGAATTTTCTTAAAAAATCTTTTTAGTGTCGTTTTCTTATATAAGTCTTGCGTCTTTTAGTTTTTAGTTTAAAGCTTTTATTACGTTAAATGTTTTTACAAGTCTTTTAATTTCTTTGCCGCTTTAACTTTTAATATGAGTTTCGAGTAGTTTTAAATCGTGTTTGCTTAGTAGCTCGAGTTCGTTACTTAAGTAAGAGCTTAAACGTTTGTAATAAGTAATCGAAAGATTACTTAGACATGTAAATCAATTAATCGAAGACCGACAATCTTTGAACAATTGATTCACTCGTCTTGAGTTGATATCTTTTCAAAAGATTAATCAACAACTAATCTCGAAAAAGGATAATAACTCGTTGCAAACTTTAACCTCAAGCTTATTTAACTTACTCGCGTCGCTTTTCAAACACATTGTCTTTTAAATTCTTTTACCGTTTTCATTACTTAAAGCTTTCATTTACCGCTTTCTTTACATGTCTTTTTACTTGTCTTCTTATTTCGTGTCATTTTTCCGCTTTACTTTACTTTAAATTGTCGTTGTAGTATAATCAAAACCAAAACCTTCTTTTCAACCCATTCATCTCACATAACTCACGACTTGAGTGACTAGATCCATTTCAACGCTCGTTGGGACAACGATCCGTGGTTTACAAGCTTCACCGCTTAGTTTTGCTACATCAATCATGTCGCTCATTATTGGTGCAGCAAAGTCAATAGGTTTCATGGTCATCATTCCCCAGAATACTTGCATGTGTTCCAACCTTGGATGCTCATGACCACTCCTTCTTCCAGCAATAGATCTGACAATCAACATGTAGAAAGTTCTCCATGGTTGAGGCAAATATTTGACTTTGAACTTTGAAAGTTTTGTGAGTGATTCATTATCAGGAATGTCGTATCCTAGATCAATGAAATAGTCAAGGATTTCCAGTTCGGTCAACATCGGATGAAATTCTTTGGGAGTCGGTAACATAAGAACTGTGCGAAGAACATCAAGATCTACTGTGTATCTTTGTCGATCCAGCTCGACAGTAAATGATTTGTCGTCCAAATTAGCCTTAGTAGTGTACCAGAA
The DNA here is from genome assembly GCA_014162995.1 of Artemisia annua. NCBI lineage: Eukaryota > Viridiplantae > Streptophyta > Magnoliopsida > Asterales > Asteraceae > Artemisia > Artemisia annua. The sequence continues at coordinate 148,228 of LBNU01003756.1, read as the reverse complement.
CTGATGAATGTAGAAAGTCGGTACTGATGTAGACTTTGTAAGCATGGGTTTGCAGGGATGAGCCAGTAGTATGTCCTTGACAATCTTGCATGTGTCTTCTGGAATACTGAGTTTGTTGAAGTCAATGCGAAGGTTGTTTTGGTCGATGATGACGTTGTAGTCTGCTGGGAGAAATTCACCAAGTGCAAGCAGTGGTAGAGTTTGTTCTGGGACAGATTCATTGTGTTGAGCCATTGTGTTGTTTAGGTGAAATCTTTTGAATCCTTGAGTGAGACGGTTTGAAGATCAAGAACACGGATTAGTGATACGAATTTGAGCCGTGAGATTAGAAGTGTAGTGTTTGTTTTTGAATTTTGGTGAAGTGATAAAAACGGGGGGGGGGTGTTTGTTTTTGTTATGATTTTGAAACTTTTTGACTTTTTGGCAAATTTGGTCCCTAGACTACATGATAACCAATTAACAAGTCCTAAAACATTCTATTTAACGGTTTATGATAACGACTGTTAATGGTAATGACATACTAAGCTAAAAAGAAGTGAAAAAAAGTAAAAGAAATGATACGAGAAATAACCTTTGACGTTCCACCAATATTAGATAACATCATAACTATTAGAAATATGCAAGTACACATGTTTGAACAAGATTTTGAATTTTGAAGAACATTTTCTCCCCCTCAACACTTGGTATGAAAATATTGAAATTTTTGATAAACCAAAGTGTTGACGAAGATTGTGTACATGCATTTGAAAAAACATAAAAAAACAAAAAAACTAAAGAAATGTAAAATCTTTTTTGGATTTTTGAAGATTTTATGATTTTGTATTTTTGTTTTTGATAAATATTTACAAAAATAATTTTGGTATTTGACTCAGTTAATTGTTTTCAAGAAAAGATTTTAGATCATCTGGAGTCAAACACCACATACCAATCTGGTGGACCAGTTCAGCAAACCTTGAGGGAGCTAAAGGTTTTGTGAACAGATATGCCAGTTGGTATTCAGTACCCACAAAATATAACTCTATTGTACCCTTTTCAACATGCTCCTTGATGAAGTGATAACGGAGATCAATGTGCTTAGACTTTGAATGCAGAACCGTGTTGCATGAGATTGCTATCTCACTTTTCGAGTCACAATACATTGGAATCTTGTTAAATAAGTAACCGTAGTCCATTAGCTGTGTACGCATTCAAAGGACTTATGCACAACAGGCAGACATGCCAACATATTCAGCTTCTGTTGATGAAAGTGAGGTGCAATCCTGCTTCTTTGATTGCCAAGACACGAGTTTATCTCCAAGAAACTGCAAACCACCAGAAGTACTTTTGCGTGTATCCATACACCCTGCATGATCAGCGTCTGAAAAAGCTATTAGTTCAAAACCGGAATCCTTCGGATACCAGATCCCCAAGTTAATGGTTCCCTTTACGTATCGAAGGATTCTCTTAGCCTCATTGAGGTGACGTTCAGTTGGACTGGACTGATAGCGAGAGCACATAAATACAGCAAATACAATATCCGGTCTACTAGCGGTGAGATACATCAGTGACCCAATAATACTTCGGTACTTTGTGGGGTCAACTGGTTTCCCATTTGGATCCGCATCTAACTTAGTTGTGTTAGCCATAGGAGTATTGTAAGTATCACAACTGGTCATTCCATGTTTCTTAATTATTTCAAGAGCATATTTGGACTGATTTAGGAAAATTCCACGGGGTGATTGATGAACTTGTAGCCCTAAGAAGAACGTAAGTTCACCCATCATTGACATTTCAAAATTTTGTTTCATTAATCTGGCAAAAGCGTTTAGTACTTTTTGTTTGTAGAGCCAAAAATAATGTCATCGACATATATTTGCACAATTAAAACATCTTCCCCGTGTTTTTGAATAAACAAAGTTGGATCTAGTAAACATTTAGTGAAAGAATTAGCAAGCAAGAAAGCAGTAAGTTTATCATACCACGCCCTGGGGGCTTGTTTGAGACCATAGAGAGCCTTCTTAAGTCGGTAGACATGGTTTGGATGCTCTAGGTCGACAAATCCCTCTGGCTGACTAACGTATACCTCCTCACGTAGTTGACCGTTCAGAAATGCAGTTTTCACATCCATTTGATAAACGACCATGTTTTTGTGAGCAGCATATGCTAAAACTATTCGAACAGCTTCGAGTCTAGCCACTGGTGCGAAAGATTCCTCAAAGTCAATTCCTTCCTCTTGAGTATATCCTTTAGCTACCAAACGTGATTTGTTACGAATAACGTTGCCTTCTGCGTCCAACTTGTTTTTCCAAATCCATTTTAGCCCAATGACATAAAATCCATCCGGTCGTTCAACTAATTCCCAAACTTCAAGACGTTTGAATTGGTTGAATTCCTCTTGCATTGATTCAATCCAGTTGTCGTAAGTGAGAGCTTCTTTAATATTTTTAGGTTCTTCATGACTAACTGTTAGAGCATAAATGCAATGTTCAACATCAGAGTGAAGTTTCTGTCTAGTCATAACTGGAGCTGTTGGATGACCAATAATGTTGACAATTGGATGGTCACGAGTCCAATGATGTGTTGAAGGGTGAGGGTTATGAAACTGCTGCATATTAGTTGGTTCCAAGTTGCGTGTTGACGACTTAGCAATATCTGAAAGGTTCGGAGTCGGAGCAAACGGATTAAAGAACGCATTTGGATCATAATTTGTAGGTTCGGGTACTTGTAGTTGGTTCAGATCTTCAGTTGGGTTGTCGGTGTTGGAAGCGGTTTGTTCTTCTATTGTTGGTGACTCAGTCGGGGGTGCATCGGGTGTTACTATTGTTGTTGTAGCAACCGTGTATCAGGTACTTGAATATTATCAAGTTGAGCAGCGGAACTAGTGGATACATCTGGTGCACGTGTCTCAAATGAATCATCGAACAATGGAGAAAACAATGTTTCCAATTCTCGACGAGTTAGTGACAATGGTTCAGCTGAAGAATCAGAAAAGTTTAGATGGTTGGTTGCGGGTCCTAATTTGTTTTGCTCAGAAGCCATATCTGTGAGCTCGTCGAAGTTAGAATGAATAGTCTCCTGAATCTCTCTAGTACGATGGTTGTAGATTCGAAATCCTTTTGAGTTTTCACAATATCCAATGAAGATACTGACGTCAGCCTTTGCTTTAAGTTTTCCAAGATCATCATGATCATTATTTGGATAGCATAGGGAACCAAATACATGAAAGTGTTGTATGTTAGGCTTTCGTTTGTGAACAATTTCATACGGTGTAACTTTGTGACGTTTATTGATCATACAACGATTTTGGGTGTAACATGCGGTAGAGACGGCTTCTGCCCAAAGATAATCTGGTAATTGAGCATTAATGAGCATCGTTCGTGCAGCTTCCACTAACGTTCTGTTGCGTCTTTCGACCACTCCATTTTGTTTGGGAGTCCGGGCAATTGATGTTTGATGTTCAATCCCAACTTTTTCAAAGTAATCACGAAGAGTTTGATTCTTGAATTCAGTTCCATTATCTGTTCTTATGATTATGACTGTGTCGTGAAGTTGAATATGATTTTCGTGAGAAAGGTGATTATCGTCGATGGAGCTTGATCTTNGGTTGGTTTAGATCTTCAGTTAGGTTGTCGGTGTTGGAAGCGGTTTTTTCTTCTATTATTGGTGACTCAGTCGGGGGTGCATCGGGTGTTACTATTGTTGTTGTAGTAACCGTTGTATCAGGTACTTGAATATTATCAGGTTGAGCAGCGGAACTAGTGGATACATCTGGTGCATGTGTCTCAAATGAATCATCAAACAAAGGAGAAAACAATGTTTCTAATTCTCGACGAGTTAGTGACAACGGTTCAGCTGAAGAATCTGGAAAGTTTAGACGGTTGGTTGCGGGTCCTAAGTTTTTTTGCTCAGAAGCCATATCGAAATTAGCATGAATAGTCTCTTGAATTTCTCTAGTACGACGGTTGTAGATACGAAATCCTTTTGAGTTTTCACAATATCCAATGAAGATACCGACGTCAGCCTTTGCTTTAAGTTTTCCAAGATCATCACGATCATTATTTGGTAATTGAGCATTAATGAGCATCGTTCGTGCGGCTTCCACTAACGTTTTGTTGCGTCTTTCGACCACTCCATTTTGTTCGGGAGTCCGTGCAATTGATGTTTGATGTTCAATCCCAACTTTCTCAAAGTAATCACGAAGAGTTTGATTCTTGAATTCAGTTACATTATCTGTTCTTATGATTCTGACTGTGTTGCGAAGTTGAACCTGAATTTTCGTGAGAAAGGTGATTATCATCGATGGAGCTTGATCTTTGCTTCGAAGAAAGTAGACCCACGTCCATTTGGAGAAGTCATCGACTATCACAAGAATGTATTGTTTCCCATTAATCGTTTGTACTCGCATTGGGCCACATAAATCCATATGAAGAAGTTGAAGAACATGATCGGTACTTGGTTCTGGTTTAGAACTTAGGTGTGCACGTTTGCTCTTTCCTTTTTCACAAGCGGGACATAAGTGATCTTTTGCATATCTGAACCTTGGGAGACCGTCAACTAGTTTATGGCGAGCAAGATTAGTCATAGTTCTGAAGTTGAGATGTGACATGCGTTGGTGCCATAAACAGGATTTTGTCGATTCAGCCTTTGAAAGTAGACAAATGAGAGAGGAAGCGGTCATGTCAGACATTGAAATTGTATAAATACTGTTTCCACGTGTGCCGGACATCAGATCATTTCCTTGTAGATCACGAACAAAGCATGTTTTCTCCCTGAATGCAACTTCCAGATCACCATCACAAAATTGACCGACTGAAAATAGATTGTGACCGAGGCCTTCAACATAATAAACACGACTAATTTCGATATTCCCACTGACAGTACCAATGAACTTTGAGACAAAGTTTCTTAACAGTTTGAGATTGCCTATCATGTGTCGGGAGCATCCGCTATCAACAATCCAGAGAACAATTTGCAACACCTGCATCACATAAAAGAGACGACGATGGTACAATGGTAAGGGTGGAACCCGAAGAAGTTGTGGGTTCCTTTAGGTTAGAAGCACACATATTTTAAGAATCCATTTAAAGTTATGTGTTCTTTGTAACCAACGTTGCCAATTCCAACTAGATTTAGCCTTTTTCACAGTGAATTCGCTAAGTGATGGCATGTTCTTAGTGTTATTGGTCGCAACTAGTGGGTGGACTACATCATTCTTAGAAACTACACAAGGCATAAGTCCTAGCACAGATTTTGAAAGATTAGTGGGCCTAGATTTCCTGCCTGATGTACGTTTCTTAAAACGAGATAAAAGAGAATTCCAACACATTTAGAATGATCACCAGATAACATACGACAAAACACACATGAAGCATCAACATTCAAAGCATTTAAAGGTTCATCATTCGTTACACAACGATTAGGATTACAATTTGCCAAATCAGAATCTAAATCTAGTGCAAGATGAGTATTATTCAAAGTCCTAGGGTGTTCTTCTACTTCAGATGCTTCTAGTGTCTCTCTTCTACGTTGCAAAATCCTATTCTTCCTTTTCATACGTTTACGCTTGGATCTGCTAACTCTATGAGTGGCAACTATTCATGTAGAAGTGGAAGTATCCATATTAGACTTATGAGTATATTCCTGGTGCAATGACTTTAGTGTTGACAGATTTTCCTTTTTCAAGTTCACGTATTTTCTCTTTCAACTCAATGATAATGTGCATTTTATCTTGAATTTCACTGTCTAGCTTTCTGTTTGAATAGAGATAATTATCTCGACGCTTTTGCCAATAGTCTGTAACTTCTTGCAATTCTGCAATTTCCTTTTCATATTTTGAAATTTGACTTTTTAATTCCTCATTTTCTTTTTCAAAGGATGTGGAAGTTTTAAGACTTTGCAATTCTAATTCAAAATC